>CANXYI011375598.1:0-11680 GCA_948208565.1 Hura crepitans | reverse complement strand
ATGGTAACTTTTATTAAGAAAGAATCAGAATTTATTTTATTAGGAAAACACTAATTTGTTAGGTAAAAATATGATTTTGATTATTATTTCTTTTTAATGTGCAAAACCATTTTGCTATCTAATTCAGCGTTCGTGGAACATTTTGAGGTTTAAATTGGAAGTATTATATATAAAATCGGGTGATGGATTTAATTTGAGAACTTTGGTTCTCGCATGTCAATTTTTAAAGGATAATTTTTGTTTATTGTGACTTTTATTAAGAAAAATCAAAACCCATTTTATTAATAAAATACAAATTAATTAAATAAAAATATTTTGGTTATTTTTCTAATCACATGAAAAATCATTTTGTTAATTATTACAACATTCATAAAATATACAAGGAAATAATCTGACAATAAAAATAAAATATAAGGCAATTACCTAAAATACATCCTAACCAAATAAATAAAAAAAATGAAATTACATTTTGGGACACCTAACATACAATCTAGTAAAAATAGGCAATAATAAAATAAATCAGCATAAAAACACACAAAATGCGAAATAAAATAGATAGTAGAAAATAATGGGTTGTCAAAAGATTACTTCATTGAGATTTAATGAGGTAGCCAAAAATATAGCAATTAGATCCCAAATAATCAAATAGCTCGCATCACAACAATCGAAATAATATATTAGTATACAATGCAAAAATAGTCAAACAGAAAGAAATCAGATAAAAATGAGTAGTCACAAAAATATAAAATATTGCCCAAATAAATTATCACATCTAACTAGTAGATGGTTAAAGCAAAAAGAAGAATAAAAATAGTAGAAATAATAGAAACGATATGTTTGGATGTAAAGCAAAAATAAAAGAATAGATAGAAACGAAATAAAAATGAGCAGTCCCACAAATGTAAAAAATATGGCACAAATAAATTATCACATCTAATTGGTAGATGGATAAAAATGAAAAGAAAATGAAAATAGTAGAAAAATGGGTTAGTTGACACACCGAGTATATTTGCCTTCAAAAAGATCTCGATTGGATTGGAAAAAACTTGTGCTTGAATCTTTAGACAATATAAAGAATGGAGTTGAAAGAGTGCTTTTTGCCTTTTTTGGTGTGTTTTCTCTCTCTTCAGAATGACCAACCTTGGAAAGGAAAAATGCATTTGGCTTTTATACACATTTCTGGAGGCTAAAAATGGCTATTTTTAGCTCAAAACAACTATTTTTAGGAGCCAAACAGTTGTTTTGGTTATTTTAGGCCTAAAATGGTCGTTCCCTTAGTGAAAATGGCTTATTTTGGCCCAAATGGATGTTTTGATAGCCAAAATGGCAAAAACAATCAAAATAGCCATTTTAGCCCTCATAACTGCTGTTTTAGGCCTAAAACGGTTGTTCCCTTCAAGGAAACTACTCCTAAACAGCCGTTTTCTCTTCGAAAATAGTGGTTTTTGTTTTTTCAAGGAAAAAGTTTTGAGATCTTTAGTTCAGACGTAAAAAATCCTTTTTTTTTAGGATTTTTGTCCTCTTCATCATCATTGGGCAAATAGAACCTAGGAGCCCTAGAGACTTAGTGTCTACAGTTGCCCCTAACTTTAGAGAGGTGACTACAAAGTGTGTGAGGTAACCTAAAGTTCAGAAAGGAAAAAGACACATACCTCAGGGGCGATCTTTTCATAAGAATCACTAGGACCGGAGTTAGTAAGGTATGGGTAGTGCTAGAGACATTACACCCATAGTTGATTTGGTAGGCAGTGCTATGAGACATTGCACCTGAGCTTGGGCAGTGCTATGAGATGTTGCACATGAAGACAATTTAGTTCAGGCAGTGCTGTGAGACATTGCACCTAAAATCGGGTAGTGCTATGAGACATTGCACCTGAAGTTAAGTTGGTTCAGGCAGTGTTGTGAGACATTACACCTGAACTCGAGCAGTGCTGTGAGATGTTACACCTGAAGGTAAGTTGGTTTAGGCAGTGCTGTGAGACATTGCACTTGAAGATTTCTTAGAAGGACACATTTGTATGATTGCCTAAAAAATTTAGGTTGCCCCCTGTGTAGAAAAGATGAAGTAAAACATGTTAGTTCATCAGTGGTCATTTACAACATGGATGCATGCTTTGTGTGTGAGTGCATTTTTTTTTAAATTAATGTCATAATTTTGAAAATTATAATTTTATACCTTTTCTTTGTTGTTCTTTTATCTCTCTTTTTATGATTTTTTATACGCTTATTTTATCTATCTCTTTATTTTGTTGCATTGTTGTTTTGTTTTTTTTGTTTGCTTTTCCTTTTTTATTTTTTTATTCATTATCGTTATTTATCAAGTATTTTATTGTTTCATTGTTCTATCTATGTCTTGCCAAAAGGATAAAAGTAATGAGCAAAATATGTCAATTTTATAAATGAACATTTTTGAGTACAAAACCTTTGTGTCCTAAACTAATGTGTACAAACAAATAAAACAAAATAAAATGAAGCTAAGATAAAGTAAAGGCTAAGGAGTCGGAGGTTATCTCTAGTCTCTCAGCATCTGAAGCTTTGCCTCCACCACCTCCAGCCTCTGGGTGGTCTGATGCTTAGATTCCTTGATCCTCGCACTTAGGTCAATGTGAGTACGCTGGAACTGCTCTGTCATCCAAGTTTATAGGCCCTAGAAAAGAGACTTGAGCAATGGTAGAGGTAGCGCTGAAGAAGATAGACCTACCTCATCAGTCTACTACCTCTGAACTGGCCTCTCAGGAGTCAAGTCTATCCCCAAAAGCTCTTCGAGATCTAATACAAACTAATCATCTCCGTCTAGCCAGTCCCTGCTTACTAATCCAACTCAACCTATGTTAGCACTTTGTAGCCTATTGATGCTCAGGGATCGACCTTCAAAATCCTAATAGTGATGAAGGTGACTTAATTAACCCATAGTTGCTGTTAAAGAGACTCGCCAAGATGGTGCTCTGAGATGCCTAGCTCAAGTAATATGGTAGTGACAACTCCTCTAATGATGATCCCTTTGCCTAAGGATCGGTTGGTGCGGTTTAGATGATCAGGGATGGTCCAGGTTGGGTTAAACTAGATGCTGTGCTCTATAGACTGGAAGCCATATAACTCAGTCTAGTTCAACTTGTTGGAGCTACCAATATGTTTGAGGTAGCTGAGAGTCAAAACTCGGCATAAGTAGTGGTAAACTGGATCTTGGATGGTTGACACCTTGGTCCAGCTGGCGTTATAGATGGTGCTAAGCCGATTGATAGACCTCTAGTGCTTGTCTAGGCTTTTAGGGACCTCTGTGTCCCCATCCATAGGTAGATGCAGTAGCTCTATGAACCACAAAAAGAGATGTTAAACTTATTCCCTAACATGGTGAAGTGGATAGCGGAGGTGTTGTCTGGCCAGGCCAGCTGAAATTGAAAGATGCTAAGGAATTCTAGCATGATGGCCAGATAGGTGGCACATCATAGTAGGTAGAATTCCCACCACCCCGCCTAAGCGAGTAGCTAATCCACTCGATCTAAGATGCCCAGATCTCATAGTGTCTAGGTCTATATATATCAGCTCTCGATCAGAGTGATAGTGGCTAAATGTCTATATCACTTCATCTCTTCATCAATAAGCCAACCTAGTATTGCCACATGTTTTAGCATGGGCTGGTGGTGTGGATGGCTTTGTTGGCATGGTTACACATGTATATTTATATAGTGCTTGGGTGAAAAAAATTGTCAAAATGTATGAAAATTGTAAAAAATAAAAAAAATGCACCTTTTATAGTAAGGTGAAAATGACCATTTTTGCTCTACTAAAACTGTCGTTTTGGGCCGTGAAAATAGCTATTTTGGGAGGAGAAAATAGTCGTTTGCCGTTTTAAGGCCTGTAAACAGCCATTTTGGGTCAAGCCCGAAATGCCCATTTTTCAGCTCAAAATGGCCATTTTCAACAAGAAAATGCCTATTTTCATGCTTAAAATGCCTATTTTTTTTTGATCCAAAATGATCCTTATTCATCTTTTAAAGCTATAAATACCCTATTGCATGTATAGATCCTTATGCCACTTGAGTTTCTTCTTCATTTTTGCAACAATGAGTGATGAATTCCTCAAAAAGATTTATAAAATTCTTAATTCCCTTTGACATAGGCAGCTTCCATTTTGGCTCCCTATAGTGTGCTGAAATTTCTTCGAAGAGTGCATCTTGATCACACTTTTCTCAAGGCAGCGACTTGATTTTGGGACCTATAATTCAATGTCTTTTGATTTTCTCATCAAGAGCTATGCCCCCTTTTCTGAGGAATTTGCTACAATTTTAGGTGTGTTTTATTCTTTCGACATACTACCTTATTGTCTGACCTGTGTTCCTTGCTACCTGTATAAGGCCATCGATGTATGGGGTATATTACTGCCTTGGCTATTAGATAGGTCCCATAGAGAGGGTTAATCTCTCTGAGTGTATTGCTAGACTATACTAAAAGTTACACAGATATTCCATCCCTACGAGCAAGTGTATATCTATTCATATTCTTCTCCAAATATCTGATAGTTTTAGCTAATGACCACTTTGGAGAATATCAATTATTCAGCATTATCAATGATTTGAAGAAAAGGATAAATCTTTTTCCTCTAATCTTGGCTGAAATAATTCTTGGTTTAGATGTTGTGTAGTCCGAAGAAGCTAAATTTTTCCATGGGAGATCGCTTCTGCTTTAGGTTTTTTTGTTTCTTTTTTTAGAATAGACTACCTCAGGAAGGGGTTTTTGCCTTATTCTCTAATCTGCCTTTTGCCTAGGAAGCCTTTGCTGGTTTTCATTCCTATTAGACCTTTTAAATGAGTTTTTACCCTACCCTTTGGTTGACTTTTGCTTAGGATGCCTTCGCAGGTTTTCATTCCTAACAACATTTTTTTAAGGTCTAGCTACAAGAGAAGCTTCACCTATTGGACGATCCTCTGTCTCATGTTTTTGGATCTCATGGCTTAAAGCATTTGCTGTCTCGAGCTATTATGCATCATTTCATAGATGTTAAGCAATAGGTTTCATGGCTGAGTGCTCTAATAGATAATGCTATAAGTTTCAAAAATGTACATATTTACTTACTGTACATATGGCATAGTGGTCCGTCAGGCTGTATTTCTCTAGTCGGCCTTCACAAGGTTACCTTTTGCATACCTGACCATTATGTGAGGTAGTTCGGTGAGACCTAAAAGATTGTCACCTTCCCATTTTCTTTTAGAGGAGGAGATATATCTATCACCTTTACTTCTGGTTATCATGACTTATAGAGACGGTTAACTATAAAGATGAGCATTGCACCCAGTGTCGTTTGCAACTTTTAAACTTTAGATGCATATAAAGAAAGGGTAATAGGCTTCTCTCAAGACAACTAGACCCATTGGCTGAGGATAGATGGTGAGAGCAACAGTAAGAGACAAAGAACTTAAAAAGAAAGAATCAAAAAGAGAAGAAACTTTTTACTTTTATTTTGTTCTTATTTGTTGTATTTAATGTTATACTCCTTTAGTTTATAAAATGTTCAATTGTGCTTATCAAAGTGGTCTTATCTAGCAACATCATATTGGCATTTTATGATAATCACTATAGGACATTAATGCAATAACACATTTCCTCATTTAATTAAGAGAGTTCTCAATTACATCTTAAACTCCTTTCATTAATTAGCCTTCATAGGTTTTCTTGATGGACTATTTTGTCTCAATCCCTAATTGTTGTATAGGATGCCTTTTTTCGGTCTTTACCCTATCGAGGTGCCCACTTTTAGCATGGCTACCATTTATTGATTTTTGACTCGCAGGGTTATCATTTCTCTTCTTTTTCTCATTTCTTTGTCTTTAGCCATAGAACCTTTTCAACCTATCCATATTCATAGGCTCCCTTAGTTCATTTCCATCACAATTTATAAGGATTGCAGCACCTTTCAATAACATTTACTTGAGGATGAATGGCCCTTCCCAATATGGTTTGAACTTCCCTCTTGGGTTCGGTAGTCCTGGTCTCATCTGTTTAAGGACTAACTCTCCTTCTTTTAGTTTATGATCCTTCACCTATTTACTAAAGGTATGTGCCATCCTTTTTTGATAAATTTAATTGTGATAGTTGGCTCTTAATCATTTCTCATTTAGCAAATTCAACGGTTGGAATCTTTGTTCGACCTAGGTGGTCTCGAGAATTTTTGACTCTATTGCCACCCTCAATGACTGAAGCTTGATCTTTACTAGAAGCATCGCATCTGTCCTATACACCAAGGAGAATAGAGTAGCACTTGTTAAAGTTCGGATTATAGTTCTGTATCCCCAAAGAGTAAAAGCAAGCTTATCGACCTAGTCTTCGTAAGTCACAACTATCTTAGATAAAATCCTTTTGATGTTCTTGTTTGTTGCTTCAATTGCTCCACTAGCTTGTTGCCTATAAGGAGAGGATTCATGACACTAAATCTTGTATTTTTGCAAGAAAGCCTTTGTTTTTGCCTGAAATTAGACGCTGTTATTCGAAACTATATGATGTGGAACCCTATACTTGCAGATTAAACTCTTCTTTATGAATCTAGCCATCTCTTTTGCCCCTAACTTAAAAGATTCTTCTTCGACCCATTTTAAGAAATAATCAATAGCCACTACAATAAAGCGATGCCCATTCAAAGCTGTCGGATGTATCTCTCCCACTATATATATCCCTTATGTAGCAAATGGCTATAGAGATGATAAACTATGAAGTTCTAATACTGGCTCGTGTTTCAAATCCCTATACTACTGACACTTATGGCATTTTTACATGTATTTTGAGTAATCATGGTCTATAGTAAGCCAAAAGAATCCTTGGCACATGATTTTTTTGGCTATCTCTAAACCATTCATATATGTACCACATGACTCTGTATGTATTTCATCCATGACTTTTTTAGCTTCCTTTTCCTCTAAGCAACGAAGCTGAAGACCATTTACTTCCCTTTTGTATAGGACCCTATTTATATTAATGAACTGAGTTGACAAATTCCTTAATACTTTTTTATCCTTGTCCATGACTTCTTCAGGGAAGTTTCCATCTTCTAAGTAATTATGGATGTCATAAAACCATGGCTTGTCTTTTTCTTCCTTTATTTCCATTATCTACTTTGTCTCATAACAAGGCCTTTCAGAATTAGAAATGATCATCGATTTCATGATTACCTTTTTTGGATTATCCCATATGGAAACTAGGGTAGCCAATATGTTTACTAGCTGATTCTCATCTCTCAGAACATTATGGAAAGTGCACATTTCAAATTGTCCACTAATTGACTTTAGGTATTATGTGTAAGGCATTAATCTTTCTTCACGGATAGTCCACTCTTCATTGATTTGATACACTACTAATGATGGATCCTCGAACACCTCAACTATTTTTAGCCCAAGAGCCAACAATGCTTCAAGCTCGAATACGTAGGCTTCATATTTTGCCATGTTATTTGTGACTTTGTATCTCAGCTTCTTAGCTAATAGTAGTTTTTCTCCTTCAAGGGTTACTAAAATCACTCCAACTTCTACCCCTTTGTTGTTTACTACTCCATCAAAGTACATATGCCATCCTTGTACTACAACTAGGTTCAAGTTTTCATCTAGGAATTTGAACTCCAACTGCTCACCTTCTAGTGGATGATTGGCCAGGAATTTGGCGACCACTCGCCCTTTTATGGTCTTTCTTGTTATGTACTAAATGTCAAATTCTTGAAGCAAAAGAAGCCATTTACTCATTTTGTCAACCAAAGATGGTGCTATCTGAAGGTACCTTAATGAGTTATGTTTAGACACAGCCTGTATAGTATACAATTAGAAATAGTGTCTCAATTTCTTTAAGGCCCACACCACTGCTAAACAAATCTTTTCCACTTCCACATACTTGACCTTATAAGGAAGAAATTTCTTGCTTAAGTAGTAAATTGTTCAACACCCATTTCATCTTCCTATGCTATTATAGCTCCAACTGAACTCTCTTTAAAAGACAAATAAAGGAACAATGGCTTTTTGTGCCTTAGTGGTTACAGGACTGGCGAATTTAGTAGATATTCCCTGATTGTACTGAAAGCTTTTTGACAGTCATCATTCCACTTAATTGGTTGGTTCTTTCTGAGAAGTTTGAAAATAGGCTCACATATGGTAATGAGCTTAGCAATAAACCTGCTGATGTAATGTATTTTACCCAAAATCCCCTTATTTCTTTTTCTTTCTCTGGGACTGGCATTTCTTTGATTACTTTGACTTTGTCAAGGTCCACCTCGATTCCCCTTTGACTCACAATATGTCCTAAGAGCTTTCTTGAAGTTGTCCTAAAGACACACTTTTCAGATTCAAACACAGGTTGTATTTTTTTGTCCTTTTAAAAAACTTTTCTAAGGCCTCAAAATGTCCTTCCTTTATAGAAGATTTGATCATCATGTCATCAAGGATCTTTATGGCCATCATCTAGTATGTAGCCCCAGTGTTTTTCAAACCAAAAAACCTTATAACAAAAGGTTCCCCATTATGTGATAAAGGCTATCTTTATTTTGTCTGCTATTTTATTTAGAATTTAATTGTAACTGATATACCTATCCATGAAACTGTAAATTTTGCACATTATGGTGCTATCAATCAACACATCTATATGAGGCAACGGGAAGTCATCTTTTGGGCAAGCTTTATTCAAATCTTTATAATCTATGCACATCCTGACCTTACCATCCTTTTTGGTGACTAGAGCTATATTAGCTAACCATGTTGGATACTGTACTTCTTCCAAAAATTTGCCGTCGACTTGCCTGTGTACTTCTTCTTTTATTTTCTTTACCCACTTTGGTCTTATTCTTTGTGGTTTTTGCTTTAGTGGTTTTGCTTTCGGGTACATGCAGATGGCATGTTCAGCTACCTCTCGATCCACCCCTAACATGTCTTCATAAGTCCAGGCAAAGAGTTTTTCATAGTTTTTTTATCATTCTCTCAAATTTAATCCTCTCTTCAAGAGTTACATTAGATGCAATTAAGATCTCTTTAAGATTTTTGTTAGTACCAAGATTAAATGAGGTAGTATTGATCGAATTAATATCAAACATGTTATGCGTGTCATGATTATCATTATGCATGATGTAGTTAGATAAGGCATCACAACAATAAGCAAAATCATTCATATTATTAACAAAAGAAATGGGAACATTGTCATTAAAAAGTTCAGGTACATATAAATTCTCAAAAGAACTTTTAGGAGGGTCTTTTTCTTTCATCTTCTTCTTTCCCTTATCTTAGAGCACATCATCAGTCAGAATCTCTTCTTCAAGTTCGATTTCTAGCTCAGTTAGGTTGGTTATGATTTCCTCATCCTAAAAATCTAAAATGACCTTTACTTCATTCACATCCCAATCAAACACATAACTAAAAATCTCAAACCCTGGCACAATCTGTCCCTTGATGGTAGCTGGCTCAGACTCTCCACAGTAATTGACATTCACTTCGGCTCGAACAAAACTTTCTTCTAACAAAGGGATACCTTTTCTCATTTTCCTTAATTTTGATATCTCTACAACATATCTCAATCCCTTTTGATCCCTCTGTCTTTAAGGCTAAATTGCTAAGATTTGACCTTCTGAAGCATGTCCTAATCCCGCTCCAGATAGATAGTTCATATTTTTTAGCATATTTACCACTTTGGGATTTTCCCCTTCCTCCGAAAAGAATCTAATAATATGGAAACCATTAAAAGGCTGATTAGCTATTTCAAGCATCAAAACTTGATTCTCCCTCGTAGCCTTTATCGTTACTATCTCACCATTGTGGGGGATCTTTATCATCTATTACAATGTCGACAGAACTCCTCCCAGCTTATGGAACCATAGCCTTCCTAAAAGCAGAGAGAAATTCGTAGGAGTATCAAGCACTGTAAACTCCACATCATCTACAATCACCTTTATTTTGACCTTAACCTTAAAAGTCCAATACGTTTGTCTTTTTGTGTTGTCATAGGCCATGATGGTAACTTTGGATTGAGAGATCATTGAATCTTCAATCCCACACACTGCTATAGCTTTAAACGGGCACACATTGATCGACAATCTATCATTAACCATTACACATGCTGTGTGCTTGTCGTTGACTTTTACTTTGATGTATAAAAGATAGTTGTGGTGATGCCCATTAGGTGGTAAAGCTGTATCAGAGAAGCTGACCATTGTTTTCTTCTCTCCTTTTTACCATTGCCACTAGCTCAGATGGCAGTATAGTTGTTGAAACCATTGCAGCACATAAAGCTTTGACAATTTTTTTATCGATGAGAGGAGGACTGACACAACAAATCCCAAATTGAAATCTATGTAGGAGTTTTTTTTAGCTATTTCATCATAACATCCTCTTCATTTTCCACCATTGGGGGAATTAGCTTCCTTTCTATTTCAGGCACCACCCGACCACTTCGGGTTACTGCTTTAGTTTCTGCTTCTTCACCCAACTTTTGTTCTAAATCTAAATCTACCCATAAATCCTAAACCTATTCTTTTGACTCGTTTTCACTATCTATAGCCCATAACCCTGACTCACTTTTGCCATTCTTTTCACTGCCAGATAATCATTCCCATATAAATCCCAAAGCACATACCATTTCGACAAACCTGAATTGACCATATTGACTGGGGGAAAAACCCTTGAATACTCACCCTGACCTTTCTATCTCTATTCCAGATTGAGTATTTATCTTGAATCGATTAAGTCTTGAATCTTATCCCTTAAAGTGCGGCAGTTATCTATGCTGTGGCCTGTATGCTAATAATATTGACAGTATAAATCTGACCTATGATAGGGCTAGCCTTCATTTCTGAAAGGTCTAGAAAGAAGAGGTTAGTGCTTTCCTTCTTTTTGAAATTGCTTTAGACACCAAGATAGCGGCTTGCCCAAGTTCGAGTAATGCCTTGTTACAGCAGACACTTCAGTAGTCTAACAAAAATTATTTCCACTTATGTTCCTAGCTCTTTGATTCCTTCGATTGCCAAACCCTCCCGAGCTCTTTTTTTGTTCATTGTGCTCCTCTTCTAGGTATATACCAATATCTTTCAATGATTGCCAGTCTTTCAACCCTTTAACTCTTAAGCCTTCTCTTAAGTATGGGTTAGTATTCTTGATAAACATACGGATCTGGTCCGATGTTGCCGACTTTTTCCTTATCTTTAGAACCCTAAACCTCTATCTTGACAAGTACTTTATAAAGGTTTCATTAGATTTTTGCCTACGCAACTCGAGGTCTTTCATGGTAACCTTTATGTGAGTGCTGTAGTCATATTGGTTAATAAAAGCTTCTATGATCTTACTCCAGTCCTCCTTCACTTTCTTTTCCAATCTGTGATACCAATCAATCACTTTCCCTTACAATGTCAAGCTAAAATAAGCCACTTTCTATTTCATAATAAGCTTAATGCCTCTTATGACTATGGCGTATTGTTTAATATGAGCTTTTGGATCAATGGTTCCACCAAACTTAGGTAATTTGGGCATCTTGAATTTGGAAGGTAAGACCTCTTCGAATTTTAAGGTAAGCTCCTCATGATTTATTCTTTTACCCATAGAGATAAGTCTGGCTATTGCCTCTATTTTCTCTTCTAACTTCTTCATAGCAGCATCCTCAAACTTCTAAGGTGCAATCAAGTCTTCACAAAAGTCATACTCTGGATTAAAGTATTTAGCCTTATTATCTT
>CANXYI011375401.1:0-11658 GCA_948208565.1 Hura crepitans | reverse complement strand
TGTGACTTGGTTTGTGAAAATAAGCATATATATAAACTAGGTTTGACCAGACAAAATTTAAAAGAATAAAGTCTATGAACTAAGTTTGTATGGATGAACATCTAGGATAGGTCCATGAGAGTAAGGCCTCGTGGGATAAGTTTGTGTGGACGTGCGTGTTGAAATTGCACTATTAAATTCATGCAGACATTGTCGACAGTTTCAAAACTATCAACTTTCCTTTTTCTTCTCCATTTCTTTTGCTTTGGTTGATTTTTCAAAAAGACTCTTCAAATGGCTTCCTACACTTCTTTTTCTTCATTTGACCACTCTTTGGCCATTGGAGAGATACCATCTATGCTTAACTTGTCATCCCAATGGTTGCCCTACCTTTTACTTTGATAGTGGATATTTCCATGCCTATCCCCAAAGGTTTCCTACCTTCTATAATGGTGAACCACTCGTGAAATGCCTTTCCGATGAATAGAGTACATTTTGGTGACCTGATGCCAATCTTGCCCGCCAAGCGTGCTCAGAGGTGTACCCACATGTTAGTTTTTAGTTATCTTCTATCTCTTTTCATGGTTTACTATGTTTTTTTTTGTTTCTCTTCTACCTTGTGAACTATCTTTGGTTCGATAAGTCCATGTAAACTTGGATGGTTAGGGTAGAAGAGTTTGTATAGACTCTATTTATTAGGAAAAAGAGGTTCATGCAAACTTAAGGTCTACGTCAATTTTCTAGTTATCGTAAAATGATGATATATGTCTTTGTAAATATGATTTTATATCTGCGTGGTCCATTATTGGTCTGATTTAGGTTCGTGTGAACTTGTAATATGTGTGCTCTGCGTTCGTGTAATCTCATTGTGAGTGTAATTATGTCATTTTATTCTTTTATGTTTTTTGCTAAATTATGAGCTTCGATGTGTGTGCTTTGATGAAGGTCTCTATAAATCATAGGCAAGTTAGGTCCGTGCGGACGCATGTTCTGGGCTTTATCCTTAGCTATTCTATGTGGACTTATTACTTGATAGTTACAGGTTCGTGCGTATTTGATTGTGTCTTAATGTGGTTTTTATGCTTTTAAGTTGCTTTTATGTGTATACTTACTTGTGTTGTCCTTTTTATTGTAGACACACCTTAAATATGGGGGTACCTTGTCTGGACCTCAACAATGGTACTTTATCATGCCCTTTTTGTTTAAAAAATAGGTAAAATTGATCGATTTCCAAATTTTTGTTAATCATTTGATAGGAGGAGACTTTTATCGGGACATGCAAGCTCTTATGGCCCTCTTGGATAGTTGGATAGACATTATTCATACCTTTTACATGCAGGTTAGGGAATTGACAATAACTTCTTTCGATTTGGCTTTTATTATTAGAGTTTTTTGTATCAAGAAGGCTATCGCCTTTGATATCTACTATCATTACCCATCTCTTTAACTTTAGGAGGAGAGAGACCTATTAGCATTTGCACCATATGACCATTCTAAGAGCATTCACTATATAGGCTTATACGAGAGATAAAGGGATACAGCTCTATCTAGTTGGCTTGAGCTCGATTGGTACATGTGTTGCTTCATTATATATTTGTTGGGCACCACCCTATTTGCCAATGCTAATGCCAATGTTAGTTAGAGCTTTCTTTCTGCTTTAGAGGGTATTGGATCCTAGAACTACTACTATTCTTCCCTTGGTTGGATGTTTAGGAGTTTGGATATGGATACATGCACTAAGAAAAGCCATCGATTTGTTTAGGGCTTCATGTTAAGGGTACTGGTAAGTGATTTTTTTCATGTTTTAGTTTGGTTGTTTCAAGAATTGATTATTATTGTTTTTACTCTTTTATTTTTAGGTTTAGGTGTATGAGTTGCACCACCTTATGAGTTAGACACTCCACACCACTATCTAGTAATAGATAAATGGGTTAGGCCAGCTTTAGAGCCTTGGCATACATCTTCCTTATTATAGCATCATCAGTATCTCGGCTCTTAAACTTGGTTTAATTTGAGTAATCCTACAAATATAAATATATTGTTATGATTAGTTTATTGAATCTCGAATTAGTGCTTACCTGTTTTCTTTTTAGGTTCATTTTGCATTGGTGGGTTTTCTCACTAGAGGAGATGCCTAAGTTTTTATGTTCTGTTTGAGAGCTATCCTCCCATAGGATATTGCTAACCACCCCCAAGACTTATTCCTAATTGCTAGGAGAATATGTGTTGAGTCGGCATATGGGGCCTGATGCTCACTATGTCCCCTAGAGTCCTCCTGACTTAATGTTGTTTGGGAGATACATTGATGACCTAGAGTTTGTACAGAGGATGACTGTTGGGATCCCAAGATATACCTTAGTAGAGACTGATAAGGAGGAGTACCCCTTCTAAGCATCTGCTCACATGTTAACCTGGGCACCTTACACTTTTAGCCCTGCTTCCCAGGTATACTTCTTATTTTTGTCTTAATTTCTCGAGTGTGGTTTTTAACCTCATTTACTTTATAAGTGTAACGTCTTAAAAATCCCAACTTGTATGAATAGTACTTCTTGAGATGAATAGTATTTTCTCAAATACCAATGAGAAGTATTAATCATAAAAAATTTTGGACAAAGTTTGAAGCCAATCCAAAGTCATTTGGATAGTTAAAAACACAAAGTAAGATTTTATGGCAGTGTCTTATGAATAATGCCATAAGCAAAGTTGAACCTAAAATAATTCAATTTTTGCTCAGAAAATTTTGAGATTAGTATAACCTAATACTTAAATATTCTAAATAGTCCATTGGCATTGAAATTGGAATTTTTAAATATTGATAAGTATTTTTACTAAATTGAGCAAAGATAAAAAAGTCATGTTTTTATCTATTTTTCAAGCTTTTTGATTATGGGTTTTTATGAGAATCAAGGTTGATATTTTAAAGGCTTGTTGGATTTTTAAGAAATGATTTTTTAGATTAGATTGAAAACGATGGCATTTAAAAAGGGATTTTTAAAGAAGGGATTTGGTGACCATATGATTTATTGATCAATTAATCATGGCCATTCATTTTAAAGCCTATATAAATGGTTAAAATTGGTCAAGGGCACTATTCATATCAGTCCCAACTTCTTCCTTCTTCTCTTTTTATGTCGACACAACCAAGAAAGGGAAATTCCCCATTTTTAATCCTCCTTCCTTCAATCTAACCCAAATTAATCACTTCCAAGCCTCATTTTACATGGATTAAGTGGATTTATGATGGATTAAAATTGATTTCATGGTTCTATTAAGAGATTTTAAAGAAATAAGGTATAAGTGAATAGTAACTTTTTTCGTTTTGGATATTTTCTTTCAATTTTGATATTTTTTCTAGGCTTTACAGGTGCCTAAGAACACGTATATATAGTTATTTTAATTTTTAGACCTATATTTGATTTATTACGGATTTTCTAAAATGAGTTTATAATTATATATGTAGAGTTCGATAAATCGAGGAGCTCGAAGGGAAAGGAGAAGGCCTAGTAGCTTCGTAACGGTGTATTTCGTATTTTTGGTATGTGAATCTAACTTTATATATGCTTAATTAATGGTTTGATAGGCATTTGTAGTGTTTTAACATTACGTATTAAATGCAAGTGTTGTGTAATTAAAGCATGAACATGTATTTATGTGTATGATGGAATGTGTATGGAATTGAGTATTATATGGATGAATAAAGTATGTTATGAGGTTGCCTCTTATAGGCTGAAACATGTGGGTTAAAGTATTTGAGATTTTATTGCTTGATAAGAGCTAAAATGCATATATGTGTTAAGAAATTGATTGGTTTATTTGGATGGAAATAGTGATTATAGGTAATATATGTTATGTTTCTAAAGAGAATAGGTAAGATTGAAAGGAATGATAATGTTCTTGTATGTTGGCTAAAATATGTATGGGAGATGTAGGCTTGATGGACTTGCTTGAATGAGTTTGTATATGTGGTTAATGACATAGTTATAATGGTTGATGAAAATATGATGTTATATTATGATGCATTTATATTATGGCCGAAATGTGTGAGGGATGTGTATGCATGGATATGTGCTTGAATGAGTTTTCATTTGAGTATTATGTTATGCTTAGGGTGGCTAGAGGCATAATAATGCATGGCTAGTTTGTGGCCTATATCATGTTTATGAAGTTGGCTATTAGACATATGCTTGTGTTTATTGTTCTTTATGCTTATGTAAGTATAAAGTTACATATGTGGATGCTTACATGTGGTTTGGCTGAATGGCCATATGAAGCAATTATAGCATTGGAACATTATAGGACATCTTGAGCATTAAGTATGCAATTTCCTATGCTTATAACATAACATAATTATGAATGTATGATTTTGACTATATGAGTTAACATATGACATGTATGTATGACATTGGCTCTATGATGGGTTATAGTACATGTAAACTGTATATATAATTTGCTCACAAAATAATCAAAAGATGAGATATGCATATACTTTCAGATAACCTAGGTTAGATCGGTTGATTGATCAACTAGGGAACCCCATAGCAGCTGCTAGTTACCTTCGAGCAATCATTTGCCCTTCAGGTAACCATTTGAGTCTGTAGATTACTATTTAAGCCTCCGGGCTACTATTTGAACTTCGAGCTACTATTTAAGGATGCGGGCTAATATTTGGCCTTCAGGCACTATATCAACTCGTTATCCGATTTGGTTGTTGTCTTACAAGTATAGGCACATAAATCTAATTTGGAAATAAAAAGGCTATATGTTGTATATATATTATGTCTTAGAACATTCATTAGACTTATTGCTATACATATAGCTATGATATGCTAAATTTGGATTCCTAAGCTTATGTGATTAATGGTTATGGGTTTATACCATGACATATAATGTGCTTATATGGTATATTTTAATCTCTCATAAATGATGTAAGTTATTGCATGATCATATGATATCACACACATATATTATGTTAGATTCACCAATAAGCTATTACTTAGCACATCGTGTTTATGTCTACGATGCATAGGTCAAAGAAATACAGATTAGAGTCAAAGCCTCATTTTCGAAAGATTGAGCAAGAGCTGCTTTTGGTATTTTGCTTATTCTTTTGTGTAGAATATGATGTACATATTTTAGATATGGGCACTCTTGTGTAACTAAGGGATTGGGCCTAATCTGTGTTGTAATTATTTAGGTAATGCTTTCTACCAAACAATAGTTGTTTATATACATAAGTATATATGATATATGCTTGAACGAATGTTATTTTGAGATATGTTGATGTGAGTTGAGATTGGAGGGTCAGATGGACCTAAGTGATGTTGTGTTGAGTTGTGTGTTATAGAAGTGTTGTTTTTATACATGTTATTATTTGGGATAGTGCCCGATACAGTCGTTATGTTGCTGAAATTTTAACATGAAGACCCTAATAGTAAACCTTATAAAACATGTTTTTGAAAATCCATATTTTTATAACACTGTGCATGCAAAATATTTTTCAACCAAAAATAATAAGTTTTATTTTAATATGGTTTTCATGAGAGTTAATTGAATATCAATATACATGCCGCTTGATATTCGAGTTCGATAATTGGATCAGGTAATGAGTGTCATAGTAGGCTTCTATTCCTATTCTAGATACTAAGCCTTCTTTCTTTAGGAAGAGGATGAGGACTACCTCTAGCCTAGGGAGCCCTCAGTTTTTACCTCCTCCTATTTGTACTCATTAAGGTTAAGCTTCTACACTCTTACTCTAGCTGCTGGCTCTCAATCAATGCTTGGCAAGACTATTGGTACTATTATCGATTTGCCTAAATTGAGTTGTTTACATTATGGAGCTGATAGGGGGCTAACCTTAGTATGCGTTAGGATTGAGGATAGTTGGCCTATGCCTTTTGAGCTTGTAGACACCACCTTAGTATACTTTTATGACTTTTCATTTTGCTAGTTTTTTGACTTTATTGTCTATGATGTTATCATCTAGATTATGATAGGCTAGGAGAACTCCTATAGAGAGGATTACTCGAGTGCTAGACGCTTTTAAGAGAGCTATGATTGATGAGACTCATGTTCTTGCTGTGAGTTTGCCTATAATTATTAGTTATTTATATATTTATGATATGCATGGAATGTTTAAATGCATTGATCCCTCATCCTTTCTATAGAACAAACTAGCTAAGAGAGTTGCATCACTTTAGGTTACGCAAAGAAAACTATGACCTCTAAGGATTGTTGAGAAGTTAGTGTTCTCTTCTGATGATGAGGATACAGAGATTAAAGAGGAGAAGGAATGAGGATTGCTACCCTATCTATGCCTATTTAATTTATACACTTTCTTGTATATATGTTTCAAGCATTTACTACAATTTTATATACGTTTTGTTTATTCCTGCAAGCTTTTACATAAAAAAATGATTGAAAACAATTTACAAAGGAATTTTACAAAAATGGCCTTCTCTTAAGCCCATGCAAAGAGACTTATCAAAATAAGTCCGTGTAGACTAGATATTCTTAAATAATGAAGTCTATATGGATTTGTGCCAAAACTCTCCTAGTATAAGACCATATGGACTAGTGTTAAAACCATTCTAATAGAAGTCTGTGTTGACATGAAGCATGTTTTCGATTATAGTTTAATGAAGTCCATGTGGACTTTGACGCTGACCTATCCCTTTCATAGTTTTTATGGATATCCTAACATTTTTTGGGTCTCTTATCCTTATCATGTTAGGGCTTGCACTTTTAGGTGTCTATAAATACTTCTCCCTCAAGCATATCTCATTATATTTCATTATGAATCCTCCTTTCACCCATCAATTATCAAAGATCCTAGATTCAAAAGTCACTTGGGATTCTCTAATTCTTGCTCCCTTTTTTGCCATCATATTTCTAAAGAAGGTGAAGATAGATCTTAATTTCCTTCATGTCATTCTCCACTATTGGGACCCTATTTTTCATGTTTTTAACTTTAATCATTAGGAGATTGCCCAATGCTTGAAGAGTTTGTTGTAATCTTAAATTTGGACATTTCTTCAAATACTCCTATTGTGCTTCCTTCCTTTGATGATTAGTATCCCTTGGACATTGTACTAGCCTTAGGGATATCACCTCAAGTGGCTTAAAAGGTTGTCCCAGGTGTAAGTCCCATTTCTTTGCAGATAATTCTTAATTTTCTTGGTAAGTTTTTGCTTTATTTTGTGGGATAGATGAAATGCATCATATTATGCATTTTTGGTGACTTATTATTGGTTACTTATTAGGACAAACACTGTGATTATAAAATACTCTAATTGCTGAGCAGAGTTTATTTTAGGAATAATCCTTTTGGTGTCATTGTTGTTGAGACCATCTAAGGATTGGATGCGTTAAAGGAGGGTGACATTAACTTTATGGCTGAAAGCCTTTTACTTTTACAGGTTTATTTCTTTTTTGCTTAGAGAGCCGATTTTGAATTTTCCCCTAGTAGATTTTTACCCTAATTTTGCCTAGTGCATGTATTACCAGGTTTTATTAGCCTAATTTTGCCTAGTACACCCATGAGGGTTTTTACACTAGTGGGTTTGTTTTAAGACAAGATCACCTTTTCAAATGGAATATGGCTTGACTTTCTTATTGTAGGCTCTAGCAAGCTTCATTGGATATAGTTGCATGTGATATAAAGCTTTCATTCATTTCTTATTAATTAACACTAACTGTTCATATTTTGCCTTTACCTATTCAATTTTTGGTACTTTTGCTTCCAATACTACTCTTAATGAAGGGACCTCTATTTCTATTGGTAGTACAACTTCCATCCCATATACCAATGAGTATAGTGTGGCATTTGTTGAGGTTCTAACATTCTTTTTGTAATGCCAAAGTGCAAGGGGCAATATTTTGCCCAATACTTATAGGTCACAATCATTTTTTGCAAAATTTTCTTGATATTTTTGTTGGCTGCTTCCACTGTACCATTAGCTTGAGGCTTATAAGGGGAAGATTTATAGTGCTCAATCCCGTAATTCTGTAGGAGCTGTTTAGTTTCACTTTAAAACCATACTCCATTATTTGAAATTACTTGTTGTGGTAACCGGTACCTATAAATGATGTTTTTTTCAATAAATTTACTCATATATTTTGAACCTAATTTATTGAAAGATTATGCTTCTACCTACTTTGAAAAGTAGTCAATGGCCACGACTATGTATTAATGACATTTCACTGTAGATGGCTTATATCTCCTATTTTGTCAATTCTTTATACAAAAAAGAGCTATGAAGAAGACAAACTTGTCAATTCCATTAATGGTATGTGGCTTAGATCAATATAGATCTAGTACTTGTGACACTTCTTAACAAAGTTGTAATAATTTGTCTCTATTTTCAACTAGTAATATCCCATCTTCATGATTTTTTGGCTAAATTTCTCCCATTCATATGTGGGCCACAAACACCTTCATGTACCTCTGATAGTATCTTTTGAGCTTTCTCTTCATCTACACATATAAGTTGAACACTATCATGGTGCCTTTTGTACAACATCCCTCGGAAGCAAATAAATTAGGGGGATAGCTTTTGCTAGCATATCCATCACTACCCTAGTAGGAATAAAGTTTTGATCCCATGGATGCATGCTTTATACTTGATGATATTGTTGGTGGCTAAAAAATCCAACTTTCTTACCAAAAACATGTGTTCTCCTTTTGGACTGATTACTAATGGGTGGATAGCTTTTGCTAGCATATCCATCACTACCCTAGCAAGAATAAAGTCTCAATCCCATGGATGTATGCTTCATACTCGATGATATTATTGGTGGCTAAAAAATCCGACTTTCTTGCCAAAAACATGTGTTCTCCTTTTGGATTGATTACTAATGCACCAGCTCTTGCACCTTTTTAATTAATTGCTCTATTAAAATATATTTTCCATCCGTCCTGAAATATGGCCCCTAAGTATTCATCTAGAAATTCATATTCCACCTTATCACTTTCAATCGGTTATTATGCCAGAAAGTATGCTACTACTCGTCATTTGATGGTTTTTTTAGTTACATAGGAAATGTCAAATTCTTCTAGCAAAAGAATCCATTGCCTACTTTGCCTACTAATGATGGTGCCATTTGCAGATATTGTAGGGGATCATGTCTTGCTATTGGCTTGACTTTGCATGATTGAAAGTAGTGGCAGAGCTTTTTAGAGACCCTGATCACCCCTAAACATAGTTTTCCACTCCATATATTTTTGCTCATATAAAAGTAGGTTCTTACTTAAGTAATAAACTGCAAATTTTACCCCGAACTCATCTACTTGTGCGATAAGTGCTCCAATGCAATTATCTTCTATTGCAAGGTATAAGATTAAATCTTTCCCTAGTATAGGTGGCTTTAAGATTGGTAGTTTAATTAAGTACTTTTTATGGCCTCAAATGCTTTTTAGCAATCATTGTTCCACTTTCAAGGTTAGTTCTTTCATAGGAGTTTGAATATGGGTTCACAAAAAAATGTGAGCTTAGCTGTGAATCGTCTGATATATTACAGCTTTCCTAAGAACCCCTAAACCTCTTTTTCTGTCTAAGGAATAGGCATTTCTAGAATTACCTTTATTTTATCAGGATCTACTTCAATTGCGTTCTTACTGACTAAAAATCCTAACAATTTTCTTGATGTTACCTCGAAACCACGTTTTTTGGGATTGAGTTTTATGTTAAACTAGTTTAATTTTTGGAAGAACTTATCTAAGGCCTCAAAATGTCATTCTCTAACTATTGATTTAACCATTATGTCATCCACATAAAATTCTACTTTTTTGTGTATCATGTCATGAGAGAGTTTAGTGGGCATTCTCTGATACATCACTCCTACATTTTTTAGTTCAAAAGGCATCACTTTATGGCCATACATCCCTTATTCTATTATGAAAGCTATCTTGCATTTGTCTATCACCTTCATGAGAATGTGGTTGTATCCTAAGAACCCATTTACAAAAGAGTACATGGCTGCACTGCCCACTAGCACATCGATATGAGGTAGAGGGAAGTCATTTTTGAGGCATGCTTTGTTTAAGCCTCTATAATTAATGTATATCCTAACCCTTCCATCTTTCTTCAGTATGGGGATAATGTTGGCTAATTGGGTAGGGAAGACTATTTCCTCTATGAATTTGGCTTCTAATAGCTTAATGACTTCCTTGTTAACTTTTTCGGTGTATTTTAGTCTCATTCTTTTTAGCTTTTAGCAAACTAGAGGAATGTGATCATGAGTTGGAATGGCATGTTTGGCTACCTTTCGATCAATGCCAAACATGTCTTCATAATTCCAAGCAAATATTTTTCATACTTTTTTAGTAATCTCTTAAATTTTTCCTTTTCCTTGGTAGTAGTATCATAGGCAATTAATATATTTTTAGGTTGTTCATTTATGCCAAGATTAAGTGGGTTAGTTTAGTGATATTTAGAATGCATGCTACCATTAAGAAAAATATCACATAAATAAGTAAACTCATTAGTCACTTTATCATCTATAAGATGTAGATCAAGCACATTTTTAACTATGGTTGGATAGATTTCTTCGATTGCTGCAAAGTTAGAAAAATCTCTCTCTCCGACCATTGAATATGCTTTATGCTCCTTGATTCCCAATCCATAATGTCTACAAATATCTTAAACTCGGGCTTGTAACAATCGACTATCACCATTGGTTCTGGTGTCCCATCGTACTTGGTTTTTTCTTCATAAAGTGGTCTCTCAGTTTATTCCCTTTCAACTAACAACTGCATCTTAGACTTACCCTAGTCTTTTGGTGTCCTTTTGACTCTTGATCTACAATGGTTCTCTTATCCTTTAAAGGTTCTTACCTACGCCAGCTCATAGTTTATGATTTTAGACATTGTGGGGTCCATGTAATCTTTATATATTCTAGCAACATGGAATCCATTGAACGTTTGATTCGTAATAGTAAGAGTGGACATCGTATGGTTGATTTCAAATTTAACTATGATTATACTGCCTTTATAGGGGAATTTAATTATTTAGTGCAGAGTTGAAGGGACCCCTTAACTTATAAACCAAGGTCGGCCAAGTAGTACTGAAAATTTGGCTGGTATGTTAATGGCTATGATTTTAACCTTATTAATAATAGGCGTTACCTAGACCTTCATGGTAAATGAGCCTTTAGCTCGTCTGTGTATATTGTCATAGGCTTTGATGTTGATGTTGGAGGGCATTAAATTTTACTTTTTGATACCCATACCTATTTTGACCAGACACACATAATGATGAGCCATAATCTACCATAGCACATCTTATTTTCTTCCTGTTCACTTCAGCCTTAATAAAGAGTGGTCAGTTATATTCTCTACCTTCTAATGGTAGGTCTTCTTTTGAGAAAGTGATTATCTTAGTAATCCCTATTTCATGACTTGGACTAGCTCTTCAGGTCTAGTGGTGGTAGATATTGAATATTGTCTAAAAGCTTCAACTACTTTTTATTTATGGGATTGTGAAGAAATCAATAAGTCTCATATGCTGATGTGGGCTTAAGTACTCCATCATCTTCACATTCTTTAGTCTCAGTTTCTTTTTTTTTTTAAAGGATCCAACCATTTTTCTCGACCTTTTCAACTGTTTCTCCCTCAACCCATATTTTTTCTCGGTTACCCTCTTTAGGATTCTCATCAGAAGATCTATCCGAAAAGCCTTTTCT
>CANXYI011375322.1:0-11770 GCA_948208565.1 Hura crepitans | reverse complement strand
TATATATTAACATAACTTTTTACTCATATTGGTTTAGCCAACTAATGATTAAACCAGGGAAATTTTTGTTACTTCTTTTATTAATATGATTAAGAACATCATTTCATGTAATAACCACATACAAAAGCCATGCATCATTATGTGGCCATAAACACATTCATAAAAAACCTCTTTGTCTTTATAACATATTAGTTATGGTCGTAACATAACATATCATCACACGAGTTTTAAACTCAATGTAAACATATTTCTCAAAGCTCATCTGTGTTGCATCATCTTGCATACATACTACAGCTCAAGGGCATCTTATGTCTTAAAAGTATTCTTAAAGCACTGAAAGGCTACTTTCTCATCATAAGCATATCACATATATAATAGACATACATATCATACTTATCTGAGAAAACATACCAAGAATGCATATTATTTACATTCAAACTCTCGAAACATTAAGACATTATCGAATGCCTTTATGAATTGGTAAGCATTTCATCACATTTCTATTCACTATACTTAACATACCTAGCATAAAGCTTGTCAATGCATGGAAATACCATAAGGCTATTTGGCAAACAAACACCTAAGCACCATTTCCTATAACATGCCTTACATATCATATCCATACATAAACATTAATTCATTACTAGTCATAACATAACCAAAAGCATGCATATGTTTAACATACATGCATATACATGTCTTAAAGTCATACTACAATATCTCATATCATGCTTTATCACATCATTTAATATCATTATATGTCTTAAACATATGCATATCATAATTTACATTAATTTTTCATTCATACTATATCCATTCCATGCATTATGTCTATTTCACATATGTAAACATATGTGGACATCATTCGACCATTCTACCATATGCATCAGTAACATGTATTCATCTATATTTATGGCTCAAACATACCATACTAACATCATACATCATAAATGTATGTCAATTTACATCATACATAAACATCTACATACTAACATACATACATACATACATATATACATACATTTGGGCATAAGCAAAAATGCATAATTTAGTTTGATTACACATACTAAATGAGTAATAGTGCACCCCTAAAGACCGTCTAAACCTTGTTCTTCCCTTAATCCTGGGTTTTCTCAATTTTCTCAATTATCCATAACATATTCAATATATAAAAATTCATATAAAATCAACCGAGCATCAAAATGAAAAATTGAAAACGTAGACACGACCTACGGGACTCGAGGATCATGGAAAAAATGTTAAACTTAGAAAAATCCTACCTAAAAAAATTTATGTTACTATTCATCAAGCCATAAAATTAAGCTTTTCCTTCGATTTTTTCCAAATCTCGAGGTAAAAATGAAGTTTAAAGGCTATGGATATGTAGATTCAGGGTTTAGACATGCAAAAAAGGGCTAAAATTGAGAAATGAAGAAGTAAAAATAGTGGTTTTTGCTTCTTGGGCATCCTCTGTTGGTCTTTAGAGGAAGATGACACTATTCCTCTATTGACCACCATTTGACCCTTTTATAGTCCTTTTTTTTTTGCATTTCTTAGCCTTATTTTTAATAGAATAGAAACTCTAAAAATCATATGATTTAAACCTTAAAATTCTCTAAAAATCCATGCCCAAAAATCACAAAAAATTGAATAAAAATACAACTTTTCACTTTACCTGATTTTCGTAAAAATACTTTTCGATATCTAAAATTTCTAATTTTAGTGCCAATAAGCTAATTAGAATTTTTCAGTATCAAGTTATATTGATCCCAAATCATTTTGAGCAAAAATAAAATACTTTTACGGTTTAACTTTGACTTGGTCATTATTCATAGGAGATTGTCATAAAAACTTTTTTTTTGCATTTTTAACCAAACAAATGACTTCTGATTGGTTTCAAACTTAGCCTAAAATTATTTTATGGTTAATACTTTCACTTGGTTGCTTTAGTATATTTCGAGTTTCAAGAATACTATTCATCCCAAAAAAGCACTATTCATAAAATTAGGAATTTTCAGGTCGTAACAATTTGGAGTTTACATCATATCTCATAGTTCAAGTGTCTTAGTTGTAGATCATATCAATTTGTCTTTTATCATCATAACACATGATAATTGTTCATATCATGCCCACCAAGTAATCTTGCATTCAATTTTAATACATATCATTAGCATTCCTCATATTACTATTAAGTGTTCAATGATATGTTGCATAATAACATATTTCATCTTCAAACTCATACGTAATTTCATTAATTTACTACATATTCACCTTAGTGGAACATCATGAAATCACAAATTATTCACACTTATAATCATGCTATTCATATAATTTTCATGTTGATTATGTTAAGAACAAAGTGGGATTTCATTAGTTTCAATTGCATAAAAATACTTATTTAAAAACATTTCAATTTCATAAAATAATTCACTTTAGGTTGTTGGAAAGTAGGGGTCACATCTATCTGCCCCAAGGGGGTCATGGCCATAAGATCCCAATTCCATAAAAATTAGTTCTTTAGCCCTAAAAGGGATACAATGGTGAGGCCTTCAAACATGATAATTTTTATTTGCATTTTATCAAAATTCAACCACCAATTCACTTGATTTTTATCTAAAATCATCTGAATTTTAGTTCTAAATTAATCAGACATATTTCATACAAATTCCTCTTCTTTAAACACATATCAATTGCATAAAAATTGATTAAACAACATCAAAAAAATTCGATCAAATTCTATAAGATTTATCTCAGTGTAGGGGACATACACCTAATTGGATAAAGAGTCTTTATTATGATATATACAAAAAAAAGCCAGTCAAAAACCTTTTAGAGTTTCAAAAAATAGATGCCTTTATTTTAGTAAAGGCCTATAGTCGATTGGATAAGGCTCTTTTGATCAGATCTAAGTCTTGTTCATCTAATAAAATGAAAAAACTTAAGTTTTAAGCAAGTAAAAATGTTAACTTTGTGCATGAAAAACATTTATCCAATCGGATGAACTTAGTCATACATTCGAATGAAATTGGGTATAACTTTTAGGTAAAAAACCTCAACCAGAACCTTATTTCAAGGCTTTGAGGTGTTTCAAGATGCTCGGGTCAATTATTAACCTTATTCTTTAATAAAAATAGAAAAGACATTCAAATAAGCAAGATGATCAAGATTCAAAGAGTGGAAACAAAAAAGAAATAAAATAAAATAATGAAAAAAGAAGAGCTAAGTCACACCAAAATATTGGTAATGGAAATAAAAATATAAGAGGATATGTTAGAGTTTTAAGTAATTCTCAAAGAATAATTAAGATCTCTTCTTTTTATGAGATTCTTAGAAGAAAAGTTAGATTAAAAGCCTAGATGTAGTGTTTAGGTAGTGGGAAAATGTAAGAAAATGAGAGAAAGTGTGTTTTTTTTCCTACCCTCTCTCTTTTCTCTTAATTTGTATCCAAAATGGAGTAAAGGGTTTCTTAGGTGTGAAAAGATAAAAATTTATACTTTTAAGGGGCTAGAGGTTAAGTAAAATCTAGAACTCTAGTTAGTTTAGTGAGGGAAGGACATGTGTCTTATCTTGAGTTTAAAATTTCATTTTTCCAATTGAAAAAACTTATTCATTTGGATGGGCATTCATCTAATTAGACTTTTGGTTCATAAAAAGTTCACATAATCCCTTTTTTAATAAATTTTCAATTTAGGGTCTTAAAGGGCTTATCCAATCATATAAGGCTTCATCCACTAGATCATACCTTATCTAATTAGATGTCATAACTTGTTCTTCTTATCTTTGTCTAAGAATCACTGTAAATGAATCTCAACCTTAATGGTCTCATTACTCCCCTGTGTGGTATCTATAATTGCCTACACTTTGACATAGGTTATATATGTTTATCAAAGTTCAAAAAGATAATAGGCATATACTTATACCTGAGTAGATTATGAGAACTCTTTACTTGGTAGGTATGACTTAAGTTAGCTTTTGTCATCATTCCCTTAAAGGCAAAAAAAAAAAAGAAGCCTCAAGGCTATGTTTGATGGTTTTGAGAGCTCCCTCTACTTGGCAGGTGTGACTTAGGTTAACTTTTATGGTCATACCTTTAAGTGTAAAGAAAAGAAACCTTAAGGCTATGTTTGATAGTTTTAAGAGCTTTCTCTACTCGGTAGGTGCGATTTGAGTAAGCTTTTATGGTTATTCCCTTAAGGGCAAAAAAAGAAGCCCTAAGGCTATTCTTGATGATTGAAAATTTTGTGTGGTTTTAGTTTTGCATCTTTTATCTGAGCAGGTATTATCTTTAATCATTAGTAGCTATGAGAAATGCTAATAGTGGAGAAAAGGTTCATAGAAAACTTATTATCTTACCCTAGAGGCTAAGGTGCATTGGAAAGTAAAAAATCTTATTAGCTTCTCCCTTGCATTAGTAGAAGCTTAAGTTTTGAGGCCTAAGTTAGGTGTGACTTTGTTTAGGTGATTATGATCAATATATGAGATTTAAGTTGTGATATGAGTGTATTTAGATTGTTAAAGTTCATAAATTGGTCATGAATTCTATAATAGTGATATAAATATGGGGTTAGGTGGCCTATGTGGGCTTAAGGAGGTTGCATGAAGTACACAAGAGCAGTGTGAATAAGGTTGGTGATTAGAGTGACTTTAACTGGATTGAGCAAATAACTAAAGCAAGCCCTAAGAAGGCATGCTTAAATAACTCAATTGACCTAAAGTTAAGAGCTTGAGTATCCTACATAAGGTTATTTACCTTGTGGTGAGTGTGATTCACCACTTGAGTGGTCAATTCGTAAAGTAAATCAAAAGAGATTATGGCTTTAGGAATTCCCTCTTATTCATGCTCTGAAATTAATATAAATTTCATCTTATTGGTTACAACTTTTATTAGATCCTTAAATATGTGATTATTATGAGAATTAAATAAATAAACATATTTGGACATTATAACAAAAATATACATTTATACAATAGAATGCTTAACCATGAAATTGAGCCAATTTATTAAATAGAGGACTTTAGTCTAAAAACACTTTATGAAATTTTAGCTCTTAAATCATTATGAAAATCACTTTAAAATCTAAACTCAATTTTATGGAATCATGGAATTTGATTCTAAAAAGCACTTTTTATTAAGTAGAACATTTTTATTTGTTAGTCAAATAAAATTTTTTGGGTTATTAAAATATTAGTTCCAAATCAATTTTTCTAGATTAAAAATTTTTTATGAATAAAAATTCCTTTTTATTAAAATTTTTATTTTCTCAATTTTACAAAGGGTTTTATGGGATTGAGGGACATTGGTTGAAAGCATTATTTAAGACTATTATTTAAGGAATAAACAAATTTTGTCATGTTAAAATCATTTTTTAGTAATTTAGGGACTTTAGCCCCATAACCTTTATTTTTATGCAATCAAGTCTTTATCCTTTTCTATAAAATATTGTCATGATTATCTTTTTTTATGGGAACAAAAATTATTTTGACTACCTTATTACAACATAGATAGAATTATATAGGAAATGTTCTAGCAATGAAAAAAATTAGCACAACCCATAAGAAAATATGACCTTTACATAAATGTAAAAAACATAAAAAGAAAAAGAACAATGAAACAAGAATTAATCTATTATTCTTGATTTTTGCTTATGTTAAACCCAAAATTTAACCATTATTAAAAATGAATTAGGGATTAAAAACATGTAAAGCAAAACTAGTCAAAATAATCAGTTGGTCGGACAAAGTGTCATTCGATCGGATATGCTTCATAATAAGGAATATAGAGATAGAAGTGAAAAAGCAAGAAAATGAAAATTTTTCCATTACTTAAGGCCTTTAAAGGCTGAAAAAAAATAAGGTCATCTGATTGGACCTCTTTTAGGTTTTATCCTGAAGAAGCACACTCACATTAAAAAACTCAGACATGTAAAAATTTTAAACATACAAACTTTATTCTAGCATGAAAAGTGCACATCCAATCAAATGAACTGATGTCTAATTTGACTTTTATCTAGAAATGGCCAAACAAAAAGCATCCAAAGGAAGTTACTTTATTTGTAGAGCTAGTCACATCCAATCGAACCTTAAGATATTCAATCGGAGGTAATTTTTATTCCAAGGAAACTTGATTTTGAAGGCAACAAAGGTATCATCTTTGTATACAAATAATGTTTATCTAAATGGATAAACTTGATAATCCATCTGAATGAACTTAAGTCTTGCTCTTAGGTAGACAATCCTAACTAATATCCCAAAATAGGATTTTGAGTTGTCTAAAACTATATGGGTTAATCCGTTACCCTTATTATATAAGGAAAAGTGTAAAAGATGTACAAGAAACACATTAAAAGTTGAAAAGAAAAGATGAAAATGACTAAGCAAACAAGGGAAGACAATGCTCATTAAAGATGCAAAAAGAACACAAAAATAAAGCAAAAAAGGAGAATATATTGAGTAGTTCTCAAGAAAATACCTAAGTTTCCCTTTGTCTTTAAGATTCTTTGCTGTAAAGTGAGGTTAAGGGTTGAAATGGGTTATTGATAAAGTGAATGAATGTGTGGAAAATTTTGAAGTTTTTCCTCTTTTTCTCTCTTTTATTTTCTATGTTTTTTGGGGAGAATTTTTAATAGTTTTGTGTAAAATGCTTTTCATCCTCTAAATTAGGGGGGAAAATTTTCCTTTAAGGGTTTGAATGTTGAAGGATTCTGACCTCTAATTGGTTTAATAAGAAAAGGACACACATCTTTTTTTGTTATTTGAAAGTTCATTCAATCTGACCAGGGCTTTCATTTGTTCAGATGAAGCTTCCTCCAATTGATAGTATGGTTCACATAAAATATTTATTTTGGAAATATTTTATCTTGGGTTTTGGGATCCAATCAGATGAAGTTATACCTATCTAGGTGAATCCCTATATTGTCTGACGTATTTTGGCTTTTGCTTCTCGCTTTTCAATCATAAATTCTTGAAGATAAGTTTTAGCTTTAGTGGTCTCATTGTTGGATTTCCTCCAAAACTATAGACTTTCATATGTAGTGTCTATAATGATCCACTTTTGGATAGAGGCATTGAGAGCCAATTGGATGTAGCCATATATGGTCAGATGAACCATGCATTATCTAATTAGATGTAAGGCCATCATTCGAATAGATGTACTCATTCGTTCATTTAATAAGATGAACTAGCGAGTTTGCAGGAGACCTTTTAGCTCCTAAAAGCCTTAACCACCCCTTCTCTCTTTCAAATTTCAAAATTTTTCATTGTATTTGTTGCTTTAATTTCAGTTTCTTCTGCTCCCAAATTCTCTACACATAAAAAAACTTATTCAATCATGTTGAATTCAAATCAATCACATTCATTGCTTGCTATACCTATAACAAGATTTTATCCATAAGAAGACATCAACTTTAAGCTATTGATTAAGCATTATAAGAAAGGTCTCCCAAATTGGCACGAGATTCTATTTAGGGGGTAGATCCTAGTGCATTACGACCTGAGTGAGCATATTTACTATGAGCTCTTGCCTACAGTTGGTGTCCTTGACACTTGCACTTTATTTTTTTCCCTCTTTTTTGTTTTGTTTATGCACTTTCTAGAATTTTGGGGATGAGTATTCATCTGATCAGGTATCCTTTCGTCATGCCCAAAAAATCCCGATGTTATGAATAATACTTCCTATGACGTGAATAGTATTTTCTAAGGTCAGGTCATACTAATCTTACTGAATAGAAGTATTAATCACAACAAAATTTTAAGTGAAATTTGAAGTCAAAATAAAGTCATTTAGATGGTTAAAAATGACGTTAAGTTTTACGGCAGTGTCACGTGAATAGTGACATAATTTTGCCTAAATCGTAAAATATTTAAAGTTGCTTAGAAAATTCCTAGATTAATACAACCAAATACTCAAAAACTTCTAAATATTCTATTGGCATTGGAATTGGAATTTTTGGAGATCGAAAAGTAATTTTATGAAAATTGGGCATTCTAAAAAGTTACGTTTTAATTGATTTTTTTGTGATTTTTGAGCATGGGTTTTTAAAGGCTATTGAGGTTTGAACTATTGAATTTTAAGGGCTTTTTGGATATTATGAAATTAGGAAAAAAAGGGTCTAGAATGGGATAAAGTTGGGTCAAAGGAGGAATTGTTTTCTTCCTTATTTGAACCCCAACAGCTGACACTATTGAAGAAAAGGAAAAAAGACATTTTACTTCTTTCCATATCGAAATAAGCTTGATTTCTCATGTTTGAGACCCGATTGAACCCCACAGCCTCTACGTTCAGATTTTACCTTGAATTTCATGAAAAATTACAAGAATTGCTTAGTTTCAAGCTTTGGTGAATAGTAACTTGACTTTTCTCAGGTAAGATTTTTCAAAGTTTGATATTTTTCCTATGTTCCCTAGATGCCTAAGTGCATGTTTATGTTATCGATTTTCATGTCAGTGTCTAGTTTATTTTATACGAATTTTTATGTATTGAGTCTGTTATGGATAGTTGAGGAACCCGAAAAATCATAGAGCAAAGGCAAGGAGAAAGTCTAGACAATCCTTATAGGTGCATTTTAACACTAAAAGTAAGTGTAATCCAAATAATTTGTGTGAAATTCTTTAAGCCTTAATATGTCCATATTATGTAATTAAGTATAGTTATGTTTAATTGATTAATTATGAGCATTTATGGCATTTGATTATGTTAATTGGCATTGTAGATCTTCATTGATGTAACTAATATGGTTGAAATATGTGTGGATGGTGTATGGAGTATTATGGCCGAATGGCCATAATACATGCATGTGTATGTATGTCCTAAATATGTATGATATGGATGTTACATGTTAATAAATGGATACATATGATTAAATAGACATGAGATAATGTGTGTAACATGGATGAATGATGGTTATTAGTGTATAGAGGCTTGATGGTCAAATGACCTTATGGTATGTATGTGTATGTATATGCTTAATATTAGGCATACTATGGAAGATGCATGAACATATGAATGACAATAAGTAAAAGGAATTGAGATGTTATATGTAATGTGAAAGAATATAATTTTTGTGTATGGATGTTGGCTTGGCCAAATGGCTTATGTGCAATCATAATTATAGGTGTTCTATATAATGCATGGAATAAATGATATATGGAATGAAATTAGTGCCATTAATTATGTACATGTATAATAAATAAGCAATATACGTAATGCATAATTATGTGTGTGTAGGATGTTATGGTCAAATGGTCTAACATTGATGGCCTTAGTGTGTTAAGGCATTGTATGTGAAATGTGACATAATGAGATGTTACATGATAATGAGGTAACACAACAATAAGTAATATGTTATGAGAAGATAATGGATACATAATGTACCTTATGATGAAAGAATAAGGCACAATGCATTTTTATGAGCTTATGCTAAAATATGGCCTTAACGTGGCATTTTTATGACATGTGATACATAATCATGTTTAATGAGATATAATGGCTTTAAAAAATCAAGAGATAACACAATTACCCTGTATGGTAATTAGTTGGCCAAACCAATTTAAGTAAAAGCTATATTAAGTTATATTTGTGAAACTAAAAATGAAGCGGTTAGTAGCTGATGTAAGTAAACAACCTAGTCAGATAGGTTGATCAGTCAGCTAAGGGTAATAGTAGCTGCTAGGGTATTTCAAAACCTCTATAGCCTTTGGGTTGCAATGCATGAACTGATGGGTTCTTACGTAGCCTTCGGGTTGCGATATGTTAACCTTCGAGTTTTAACGTAGCCTTTGGATTGTGATGCATTTTGGCTTTTAGATTTATTATTCTTGTCTTTAGACCTGTATTGGTAAATGGACCTATAGGTTCATAGAGGTTGTATTGGCCTACCCTATGTTTGACCTTTAGGTTTTATGATTATTAGTGACCTTTGAGTTCAATGCGTTTAATCTTTGAATCTATTTATTGACCTTCGAGTCTAATGCGTATGGGCCTACGTGGTTTCGGGGGCCTATGTGGTTCATTGATACTTTATTATCCATAGTGTTTGTGCTTCCTTGAGTATGGGCTTAATAAATGGACAATAATGAATAATGAATATAATTTACTTGAGGTATGACAATATGAATGATGTGTGACATTATGATGTTGCATGGCTTTATGATGAGTTATGTACATATTTTATGCCATGTTATCGCATATATGCACGTTATGTATAAAGTTGCATATCATGTAATTATCTAAATGTTTATATTTCATATGTTAATGTATGATGTTGTATGGCATAATTACACAAGTTACATCAATTACACCACTAAGCTATTGCTTAGCGTATCGTCTATCTTTGTGATTCATAGGTTAAGAGACAGTTTAAGCCATAACCTTAGAGTATCAAAATTATTAAGAAAAGATGATTCTTTGGTAAATATATCTAAGTTATGATGATGTATAGTTGTAAAGTAGTCATATGATGTAATTTTGGGAAAAATAGGCCTAAGCTAAATGTAAATGTGAATTTTTGGATTTCATATGTTTGTAACTTATTTAAAGCTAGCTTATAAACTATTTTGATTGTGTGATGTTATTTTTGATGCATCATTTGTGTTGTTGAGATGTTATTTGATTAGGGTGATCAAAAGGATCACATGAGTTTTAAACTGAGTTAAAAATATTTATAGAAGTGTATTTTACTATACAAGTTACTATTCATATTTGGGTTAGTGTCCTGATATAACCATTATGCTACTGGATTTTTGGCATGAAAATTTCCATTTGAGAATCGAACCTAAAATTTTGAAAAGTTTTTGTTAATCCATATTTTTATAAAGTCTTATTTTATTAATAAGGCTTAAAATTATGCTTTAATGAGTTAAGTTTTGATAAGAGTTCAGATAACGTGTTTGTGTGTGCGTCCTTTTTTCGGGTTTGAGGATTGGATTAGGTAAAGGGTATCACATTTGGTCGTATGAAAGCTTTGGTTTAGGTGTTCCTAGTCAACATATGAGTGCTTTAGGATTAAGTTTATACATCTCATAATTTTAGATATTAAGGCTTATAAATTGTTCTCTTACCTACAGATAATATAAGCGCTTAAGCACTGTACAATGATGAGAAAGTCGAGAGCTATACTTTAATGACTATGACATCATAAGCTGCTTGGGTTGTATCTATTTTCGGTAGTACGATGAGACAAGCACCATCAGTGGCATAAGTATTGCCAGTATTTTTACATGAGATGTTACAACTTTTAAGACAAGTTATAATAATTGCACCTCTACCACTAGCACAGTAGCCTGAAGTACCTTTAGCTTTCTAAAAGACTTATCTTGAGAGACTTAAAAAATAGGAGCTGAGGACTTTAAGGGTAAGGGCATTGTAGAGCCTGGTAAGATCATGAAGTAGATGAGATGCACCTCTGAAGAGAAGGTTATATGTGCCATATCACTCTTGCAAGAAGAGGCATATAAGTGGTGGGAAGACTTGACAGAGCACAAGACGAAGGAAAAGCTGACATAGGACTTCTTTTTGATAAAGTTCCATGCAAAGTATATTATAGAGAATTACTTGGATTTGAAGAGACAATAGTTCATGGATCTAAAGCAAAAGCATAAGTCCATTAGGGAATATGAAATCGACTTTGCTATGCTCAATCGGTATGCCAAGGAGATGATAGCCACTGAGTTTGACAAGTGTAAGAAGTTTGAGAAGTGTTTACATATAGACATCAAGTCACAAGTGGTTTTGATGAAGATTTGAGACTATTTAAAGCTAGTGTCTATTTATCGA
>CANXYI011375256.1:0-10217 GCA_948208565.1 Hura crepitans | reverse complement strand
GCTAGTGGTGTATATTGAGGTGCAGTATGTAAGATTAGACCCGGAGGATGTCCAGTTTGCTATTAACCATGACTAGTTGCTTGATGATGACCTAGGCCCCACTAGTCTACCAAGACAATAGCAATAGTGAATAGATAAGGTTGGGCCATCTTTAGCACTTCCTTTAGGGCCAGTAGCTACTCCTTTCAAGTCTTAGCTTCGGGACATAGAGGTATGCATTTTAGAGGCACTCCATATGGTACACACCGATCTAGAAGTGAGGATTTAGGATATACATTGTAAGCTAACTACTAGTCTTGATTCTTTAGAGGTCAAGATCCAGACTTTATAATCAAGACAACTGCCTCCCTTTTAGCTCCCTTTTTCTCTTTTTTATATATCTTGTACATGTTAGTTTAGGAAACAAAGCATTTAATTTTATAAAGTCATCCTATTATATTTTTATCCTCTTTATTGTACTTATTGTTCTTTTTCTATACATAAAAACAAATAAGTAAATAAATGAAAATAATAAAATGATAATATGAATAACAAGACAACATGCAATAACTAAAAAGGAATCAATGAATATAAAATTGATAAATAGATGAAATGAAAAAATGCAAAGCCATAAAGAAAAAAGCACTCACATATAACATATATCAATGATATAGCCCAAATACAGTGTCTAACATACTTTTCCTCTATTTCGCAGGGGGTATTCTTCCATTCATATTTATAACTTAGTTAGACATTAAAGGTAAGCTACAAAATAACAATCAATCTACAATGACACTAAGCTCATGAAATTTAATGTGCAACATAATAAATGACAAACCAATAAACATCTATCAACCATTTGCTTTTCCATAGAGGGCAAAGAAAGTGACACAATTAAATTGAAGAAAATCAACTTTAGATGTAATGTCTCTAGCATTGCCTAGATCACATAAACTTTAGATGCAATGTATTTAACACTGTCTAAAGAAAAAATCAACTTTAAATGCAATGTCTCTAGGAATATCTGAAGAGAAATCAACTTTGGGTCTAATGTCTTTTGCTCTACTTAGATCACATCAACTTTAGATGTAATGTACCTAGATTATTTAATGAGAAATCAACTTCGACTGTAATGTCTTTAGCACAGTCGGATCACATCAACTTTAGATGCAATATATCTAGCATTGTTTAAAGAAAAAATAAACTTTAAATGCAATGTCTCTAGTACCGTTTGAAGAGAAACCAACTTCGAGTGTAATGTCTTTAGAACTACCTTAATTAAATCAACTTCAGGTGTAATGTCTCTAGCACTACTCGAACCATAACAACTTCAGATAAAATATCTCTAGTACTATCTAAAGAAAAAAAATCACTTCGGGTGTAATGTCTTTTAGCACTAGCTAAATCAACTTTAGCTATAATGTCTTCAGCATTGCTTGAATCAAATCAACTTCACATGTAATGTCTTTAGCACTGTTTGAAGAAAACAATAAACTTTGGTTGTAATGTCTTTTAGTAATGCCTGGGTTAATATCGGATCACCTATAAAAAGGGTCACCCTATGAAGTACACATCCTTCTCTTTTTGAACTTTGAGTCGCCTCACACACAGTCTATAGTCACCTCCACAAATTTAGGGGCAATTGTGGACACTGGATTTCTAAGGCTCTTGTGTTTAGATTGCCTAATGATGAGGAAAGGATAAAAATTCTAATAAATAAGAATGTTAACATCTGATTCGAAGATCACTTCACTCAAAATTTTGAAGTTCTGATTAATTTTTGAGCATAAAAGAAGAAAAAAATTGTTTTATAATTGAAAGATGTTAGATTTTATAAGCTTTGGGCCACTAAGGAGCAAAACTACATTGTTTTGCTCCTAAAATGGCCATTTTGGCAATAGGCAAAATGGCCTTTTCACCTTTGCAACGACACTATTTTGGCAAAGAGGTAGAATCTGTACATGATTCCTTTTTAGGCAAAATGTAATGCCCGTGTGTCGAGGCTTTGTGAATAGTGCCACTGGGTTTAAGAAGTTTACCCGAGATGTCAGGTCACTTGCATGTGAATCGAGGCAACGACAATGATTAAGAAACTTTAAAGGGCTTTAAAATGATGAAAATGGTAAAATATAAAAATTTAGTAGAACCAATAATTCATTTTGGAATATAAGCTATTGATTAATGGGGTTAATTGAGTCCGGCTGGGAATAACTCGGGATATGCCCGGACGGACTAAAAAATATCATACCCAGAATCTCAAAAATCCATCGAGTCTATTGGTGAAAGAATTTTTAAATTTTGAGGTTATTTACAAATTCTTGTAATTTTTGAGGTTGGCATATAAATCGAGAAAGTCTATAAATTGCCTTATCGATGGAATTTGGCTGCAAAAATTTATAAGCATGTAGAGGGATTAAATGAGGAATTTTTAAATGAATGGCATAATTTTTTGAGGACTTTATATTTTTAATGATTTTCCAAAGTTTCTACCAAAATTGAGCCATTTTGGGATGGTTTGGGAGGTCACGGGACCCACCTATGCTGAGCCAGCTGGCCTAAGGGCCATTACACATGTTAGAACCTAGAAAAGTGGCAAAATCCACTTATAATAGAAATTTTTTTTCCTTTCTTGCTACTAAAACTAACACCACATAGGTGGAGAAACACCATTGTCATCCTCTTCTCCAAGCTTTTCTAGAAACTCTTTTCACCAAAATTCATCCTATGTGTTAGGGACTTGAGGGAAAAAGAATCACTAGAAAAAGAGCTTCCAAGAATTAATTAAAATTCATCTAAGGGAGCAAGGTCAGATAGCTTTCTAACAAAGGTAGCAAAGGTTCACAGTGAGTGTTCTTGGGGTTTTCTTAGGGAATTCTAGATGTAAATGAATGCTGATGAATGCCTAAGCCCTAATAAAGTGTATATGTGTGATTGTTGAGGGAATTGGAGTATCAATTGGCTTAGAAAGGGGTTGGAATTTGGGAACCTTAGAGGCTTACTTTTATGTCCTCTTAGAAGCTTGAAGTGTTTATTCCTTTGGCAAGTTATGTGAACTAGTAAAATTTAAGTCATGCCCTTGATTTTTTTTTGTGGCTTATGTGTAGGGGTAGGTGTTTTTGAGGTATGGTCAAATTAGTGGTAAATAATAGTATGATTGGTTTATAGGATGAATGAATGGTTAGTAGCAATTTGTGAGTGTATATGTCTAGTTTGATCAAAGAAGGACATTGAACATTTGAAGAACCTTATTTGGCCAAGAGGTAATTAGGGGTTTAAAGGAGTATATGTAATGGTTAGGGTGGTAGTTGAATGGTAATTATAGTTTGTGAATGTCTTTGAATGAGTTCTATAGATAATGGGTGAATTTGTGTATGTTTGACATGGTATTAGTAAATGGCTGAAAGCTTAAACTAGTATATATGTGTATGTATAATTTAATTCCATAGCTAGAAGCAGTATTCAAAGCTTATGATGTGTGAAATGCTTGATTAGTATGTGTATGATAGGGACTTAAACTATGGCTAAGTCATATATTATGAATGAACTATCCTAATTGGCCCTATAATATGGATATATGGGTGTGAAAGTGATCATATTATGTATGGAATCATGAATGTATGATGAATAGGAGGAAAATGCATGATCAAGTCAATATATAGTTGTATTTGAGAGCAATAGCAATAAAAATGTTATGCAAATTTTGGTAACTTGCTTGAAATGAATAAGAATCCTAAAACTTGATGTATTAGACATGAAATGGTTTAAATTACTTGGCATTATTTAGTCAAATGCATGGAATTGGTATGGTGTAAATGGATGTAAAGAATAAACTATGATGAATGTAGAAATGCTTGAAACATAGACTTAGAAAAAAGGCCTAAATGGTGAATTATGCTTAAACATGAAATGTGTATTGGAAATGTACCTAAATTATGCCTAAAAGGGCTATGACATTGTGACTATTTAACATGGCATAAAAGCCTATTATTTGGTCTTGTTAATGCCCTAGAGAATGAGTGGCTTTAGGATTATGGAATGTATGAATTTTTGAGTGAAAATCGCATTGAAAAATACTAAGAAATGGACCTAGAAATAACTATTGCAAAATGAAGAAATGACCCATAACTATCTATAATTGACCATCACCTGAAATAAAAATATACCTGATAGTAAATGGCAACTAAAGAGGAGTTAAATATGGAATAAAATCAAGGATAATTGGCTTAAACATTGATCAATATAGGACCTAAAAATATAATTGGAAATTCACTTGGTACTATTCAATTATGGATATACCAGACCAGGCTAAATTTAAATTGTGCTATAAAATATATATATATATCTATCTATTTTTCATTAAACAATATTATAAGAAGTTAATTAATAAAGAAATAGACATAAATTAAGGTTAATGGCCCATTATTTAGACACCTACTGGATGGATTGGTCAGTCAACTTAGGGATTTAGCAACTGCTACACTGTTTGATTTCTAGGTGGGGTCGGTATAATAGTCCAGGTCCATTTTGGGGCCACTGTACTAGTCTGTTAGATAGAAAATCATGTGCTTTTGCACACTTGATGCCATTTACTTGATTATGCTGATGTAACAGCGTAGGTCCTAGAAGGCCACTGAACTAGTTTGTTAGATAGACTAGTCTACTAGGCAAACTGATTATGACATCACTGATATTCAAATAGGGCTAGTGCAGTGGCCAAGGTCTTAGAGGGCCACTGTACTAGTTTTTTAGACAGACCACATCATGTTATTTGCACCTTCAGTGCTATGACTTGATCTGGACGGTGCAGCAGTTGGGGTCCAAAATGTGGATCACTAGACAATATTCTAGTTCCCTCTAGGTCCAATGTATTGAAGTGTTGTCTATCTAGTCGAGCCTATTAATTTAATAAAATAAATAACATACAACACTAATAATGGTAGATATTATTGAATTTCTAAGATTTTGGTATAATTAATTGAATAAATAACCGGTGCACATGATAATGGGTATTTTGGTAATTTTGCATGTATAACATTTATAACCTGATAATCCAATTATTTGAATGTTATTATTGGAAATGGCCTAAATCCATAATTCACTTAATTTTTAAATGATTGAATAAATTATAAATTGATTCTACATAGGTGCAAGGGTATTTTGGTCATTTGATATAGATCATTTAAGTATTGGCTTAGTAACCTGAATTAGATAATATTAACTTTATATATGCATGAATAGCCTATATGACATGTTTTAAGTGTTTGAGTTCACCACTGAGTATATTATATACTCAGCATACCTATTTTGGTGTGTAGGTAACTAGAATCAAGATATAGCCTTATAAAGCATGTGACAAAAGTTTAGAGGATCAGCTAGAAGGTTGTTAAGTTAATAGTGTATAGCTTTGCACTTAATGTACTTAGGTGGGAAAATGGGAGCCCTGTAAATAGGACTCATAATATGTATATATATAGGTGTATACTATGTTATGTAATAAGTCAGTTATCGAATTTTGTGAATGTATAATTTTATTCATGAGATGCTTATGATATGCTGATTGTGGCCTGAAGGGTTATATGAATGAACTGATAGACTGATGATGTTAGATTGATATCTAAGGGACCAGAAGGGTTCATAAGATGTGGAAATGAATTTATAGAATTGTTTTTACAAGTTTAAAATTTTTTGATAGTGACTAGACAGTCATTATGCTACTAAATTTTAGGAAATATATGACTAGTGGTTAATTGAATGTTTATGGCTAGAATAAAATAGCCTAACCTTAAGTTAAGCCTATAAAAATGCAGAACATGATTTGAAGTTAAGCTGAATCTAATAATAAGAAATTGGTAAAATTTAAATGAATGAACCTAAAGGATAATTTGAAGATGGGTGACTTAGAGGGAAGTGCATCGCTTATTGGGTTTCTTCAAGAATCCAGTAAGAGGTGTCACACAAAATGCTTTTACACCTTGATCTGCATGTATAGAAGGCAAACCAGGTGTCAGTCCGAGGGGTCAACTTTTCTAGTTAAGTACACATATAAAAGTGTAGAAACACTTTCCAAACATTATTTTTCTGATTTTAAAAGGTTTTTCCAAAGTTTATTTGCCTTTTTTTCTTGTGTTAATTAGAGATCATTCCTAAAGGCAATTATACATAGTGGATTGACAAAATTTTTGTCTCCTTCTTTATGTTATTTCTATTTTTCATTTATCTACTAGTTAGGTGGGTGATTTTATTTTTATTTCTCTTATCCATCTACTAGTTAGATGAGATAACTTATTACCTGAGTTTTATAAATATTGTTGTTTTATTTATTTAATTATTTTCTTCACATTCTTTCATTATTATTCTATTCATTCGTTTATTTTATTATTCATTCTAATATTGTGTTTTGCTATTGTGCGAGTTGTTTGATCTTTTGAGGGTTTAATTGACCTTTCTTTCCCCCCTTTTATCAAACAACCAGTGAAGTAATTCTTTATTATTCCATTATTTTTATTTCTTTTTTATTTCTTGTTATTTTTATTCTTTCTTCTCTTTATATTCTAATTATTTTTTTTATTATTATTTTTATTCATTATTTTTATGGTTAGATTGTATTTTAGGCAAATTCTAAGTAATTTTATTTTTATTAAGTTAGAAAATATTTTAGGTAATTTTCATGTAATTTTTTTCCTTTTGGATTAGAATGTATTTTAAGTAATTTCCATGTAATTTATTTTATTCACATTATTTCCCTATATATCCTGTGAATCTTGTAATAAGTAGAAAAAGATTTTTACACTTTATAGAAGATGACCAAATTTTTTTATACCTAATGAATTGGTGTTTTTCTAACAAAATGGTTTTTGATTTTTCTTTAATAAAAGTCAGAAATAATAAAATCTATTTTCTATGAATTGGTATACGAGAATTGAAGTCCTCAAAATAATCAATTGCCCGTTTGGATATTTTGTATTCTTCAGTTTTATGAATTTTCTTTATAAATATGTATATTTTATTACTTTCTTATATAATTGTATGATTCATTTTAATATTGAAACTTGCTTATAAAAAGGATAAAATAATAAATTTAATCTAAAATTTTGTATTAACATGAGGTATAAACAAGATTAGGGTTCTAAACCACTCTGGTTTTGGCCCTATAAAGTATTTTCCAACTCTGATTGGGTGGCGACTCTTACCCTGTGGTGCCAACTCACTTTTTCTAGGCTAATCAAATGGGAATGACTTATGATTCCTCTAATTACCTTCTCATCTTTTAGGACTCGAGAGGTGAGATTTAGGTTAAGTCTTTACTTTATTTGGTTTGATTGGCCTAAGAAAGGAAAAATAATTAAGTCAGTTAAGTGTAAGTGTTATATTAAATAGAAAAGAGCCTACAGTAAACCATTACAGAATATAGGATTGGATATCTTTGTCATGCTGAGGAGAGACTTATGCAAATCTGCAGATTACAAGAATTGGCACTAGTGTCATATGAGTTTTATGATTTAATGTAGTCTAGGCGTACTAATCTTATGATGGTTGCTTAGTTATAGCCTCAGAATAGGCAAAGGGGTTGGGCTAGCCCACCCTTGTCTCAGATTTTGTGATTCTAATGTTAGGTATCATTTATCCTTCCTTAGGGTCATTATAGGAGAGTGTTACCAAGGGCTCTACAAGCTATAAATACAACACCAGTGAAAGGGCATTAACATTAGACAAAGTGTATAGAAATTAGAAATTATAATATAGTATAAGATCTACACATTTTATGAAAAACATGTATTCTTGCCTATGGTTTATTTAAAGAAAACTTACAATTTAAAAGTAATAGTAATCAAAGTATAAATATATTACTAGCACATGAAACTGATAGTATGCCATTAGTTATGCCCACTATAAAGCATAATCATATATTAGAATGTATGTAACTAATGGAACACAATGGGATACATTGATATGTAACTAGTGTTATAATGCATTTGTATGTTGACATAACAATACATTGCTAGACTATGTTTGAATTATGATATATATTTTGAGGTCAAGAATAAGAAGTAATTAGGTATATAAATATAATCACCATTTAGATTATTTAAACATTCATACAAAATAAAATTTAATGATATTGGTATTGGTTTTATACAATTTATGGATAATAGAAAATTTAGATTTTGTACAAAACCATGTAATGATAATAGGGATCCAAAAAAATCAAAACAATAGAGAATAGAAAAGTTAAGTAGCATAGAGATTTTATCATTATACATTGATTAGTTATTCCTTGTCTTTAGCTCACCACATTGGGTTGTAGTAAACCACAATGATTAACACTAAAACACATCTAATGTATCCACATAAGAATTGAAGTGAAGAATAACTAAATATCTTGGTGTTAGTAAGATATTAAGAAGGGAAAAAAAAAAGAAGAAGAAGAGAATCCCAAAATTCACAAGGAGAGTATGTGAATTTTCTATCTATTTAATGGTTGCTTGTATTGGCTAATTTTATGTATGCTATTTGTACTAAAATAATCCTCTTTAGGTTAAATTTTAACTCTTAAAATCTGACCTAAATCTCATTCAAAGAGGCAAACAAATTAGGCCCTTTTTGCCTATTGTAAATGGCCCAATAAAAGGTTCCATTCACAAAGAACATTGAGGCCCTTTCTTATCTTCCTTTCGATACTCTTCTCAAGCACAATTTAAATCATCCATGAGCCTAATTTATGGTCCTTTAAACTTTTAAAAGGTCCCTTTAAACTAGATTAAATATACCCTTGATTGGGCCTTTAAAGCCTAAGTCCTTTTTAATGCTTAAAAAGGACAAACTAGGTCAACTGGCCTTCAAGCTAAATATCTCTTTTCCTTCTTTATTTTATTTCTTTAAATGATATCTCATATCATTGAAATATCAAAACTTTGATAATCATTTCAATTCTTTAAGTGTGTGACCTTATAAGTTTCGAAAACACATTGGCAGTACACAGTGAATTAAAATCTTAATCTAATTAGGACTCTTATGGTTCAATCTTATTGAGCCCATAATTAATTGCCAATTAATAATTCCTTTATATACAAGTCTTGATATATGTCAGCCACACATCAAGATTACCTAAGTGTTAGAAAGCCAAGTGGTTTGACTTAACACTTCCATATACAATTACCTGACTGATCAAGCTCTAAACATGTAAATTCTAATTTTTACATATTTGTTCCCAAAATGCCTTAGTGAATCTCATTCACACAAGCATTCCACTCCAATCAAAGATTCTTTAAATAAAGATATATTAGACTTGTGACCTAAACTCTGCATTATAATCTAGGGTGGTGAATCCTCTATTGATCACTCAACTACCTTTAAGTATCTTAGACTAAACCTAACCACCTAGCTATGTATACATCATGGTGAAGTAAAAGCACTAGAGTCGAAGTATACCCTTTGATATTTTATTTTAGGTAATTTCCATGTAACTTTATTTTTATTTGGTTAGAATGCATTTTAGGTAATTTCCATGTTATTTTTTATTTCCTTTTGGATTAGAACACCTTTTAGCCAAATTGCCATGTATTTTATTTTATTTGTATTATTTCCCTATATATTCTATGAATCTTATAATAGGTAAAAAGAGATTTTTACACGTAATAAAAAATAACCAAATTGTTTTATGCCTAATTAATTAGTGTTTTCCTAATAAAACAAGTGTTAATTTTTCTTTAATAAAAGTCACAAATGATCAAATCTATTTTCTAAAAATTATCAAGCGAGAACCAAAGTTCTCAAAATAATCAATTACCCATTTGGATATATGATATCCTTTAATTTCATGTATTTTTTTGTAAATATGTATGTTTTATTACTTCTTTATATGATTGTATGATTTATTTTAATTTTGAAACTTGCCTGAGAAAAAGGAAAAAATAATAAATTTAATAAAAAATTCCATATTAACTTGAGGTATATATAAGAGTAGTGTAACACCCCCTACCAGTTCTACCTCCTAAACTGACAAAGAGTGTTATCCTCCTGTGTGTCTGTAACTCGAGAGTATCGCCGTTAGGTGCTACCAGACAATTTATAATATTCGGGTAGCATAACGGCTGCCCTGTTACCTAGCCCAAATTTAAACCTGCAAGAAAAACACTTCTAAATAATACACCTCAGCCACCTACTCCATTGGACCCTCTGGTCCTCCAATTCTCAATCATTCATTCAGCAGTATTCAATCACAGGGTCGGAGACCCACC
>CANXYI011375119.1:0-21928 GCA_948208565.1 Hura crepitans | reverse complement strand
GTTTTGTTTATTTTTCTTCTGATTTCTTTTATTATTGCCTATCTTTGGTTAGATTGTATTTTAGGTGTCCAAAAATGTAATTTTATTTTTTATTATTTATTCGGTTAGAATGTATTTTAGGTAATTGCCATGTATTATATTTTTTATTGTCAAATTATTTTCCAGTATATTCCATGAATGCTGTAATAATTAGAAAAATGATTTTTCACGCAATTGGGAAAATAACCAAAATATTTTTATCTAATTAATTAGTGTTTTATTAATAAAATGAGTTTTGATTTTTCTTAATAAAGTCACAATAAAGAAAAATTATTTTCTAAAAATTGACATGTGAGAACCAAAGTTCTCAAATTAAATCCATCGCCCGATTTTATGTATGATACTTCCAATTTCAATCCCGAAATATTCCACGAATGCTGAATTTAGGTAGAAAAATGATTTTACACATTAAAAAGAAATAATAATCAAAATCACATTTTCACCTAATAAATTGGTGTTTTCCTAATAAAATAAATTCTGATTCCTTCTTAATAAAAGCTACAATAATAACATCCGTTTTCTAAAATCGACATGCGAGAACCAAAGTTCTCAAACCATTCCTCCAAATAAAACTCACCACAATAAAATTCATTTTTCTAAATTAGCATATAAGAATCAAAGTTCTCAAACTGTTCTTCCAAATAAAAGTCACTACAATAAAATCCATTTTTCCAAATTAGCATACGAGAACTAAAGTTCTCAAACCAATCACCTGATTTTAATAAAAGTCACTACAATACAATCCATTTTTCAAAATTGGCATACGAGAACCAAAGTTCTTGAGACAATCAACTGCCTGATTTCATGTATGATATTTCAATTTCAGACAATTATTTATTTTCCTGTAAATGTATTCTGTAAATTCTCATGTGTGAATACGTGATTTACTTTAATTGTAAAACGTTGCTTGAGAAAAAGAATAATATTATAAATTCAAACTAAATTTTCGTATTAATTTAGGGTATAAATAAGAGTAAGGTTCCAAACTACTCTGGTTTTGGCCCTACAAGGTATTTCCTGACTTAGGTCGAGTGGCGACTCCTACCTTGTGGTGCTAACTCGCTCTTCTTAGGCTAATCAAATAGGGGTGGCCCTAGATTCCTTTAGATTCCTTCTTGTCTTTTGAGACTCGAGGAGTGAGGCTTAGGTCAAGTCTTTAGTTGTTTCAGTTTGATCGACCCAAGGAAAACATAAGGGATAAGAACAAGAGGTACAAGTAGATCTTACTTATGAGAAAGGACTCATGGCTATTTTAGCTATAAAAGTTTGTGCATAAAGAAATAAAAGAATTTCCATTGTGAAAGTGTTGTGGAAAAATCACAAAATGGAAAAGGCCATATAGGAGATTGAAGAGGTTAAAAGATAGCAATATACTAATTTATTTCAATAAGGTATGTAATTCTATTTTGAGGACAAAATAATCTAAGTAGGGGAGAGTTAAAATAACTAAGAATACATTTATATGTTGTTTGAGTTAATTAATAATAATTTTTATTTTTATTTAAATTTATAGGATTAATAAGTAATTGTGACAATCATTATAAAAAAAAGAGAGAGAAAGGTAAGTGTAATAATTATAGGTTTAAGAAAAGTGAATTAAGAGTAAGTATATTTAAAAGAAGAAAAAAATATTTAAAAGAAAAAAATAGTGCTAAGGATGTTTTAGAAAAGTAAGAATTCTTAAGAGAGGTAAAGGAAAATTTAGGAAGGTAAAAAGAAGAATTTTATTTCTTCTTATTTTAAGTTGTAGCAAAAACACTAGATATGAAATAGAAATTACCCGAGAGCAATGAAGAGGTATGTAAGGTAGAGGTTTTTAAAATTTAGTGTAAAACTCAATAATCTTTTCTTGAATTTAGCCTATTATAGCTAAAATTAAGGATGACTGTGGTCGAAATTAAAGACAATAAGAAATAGTTCTTTAATAGATAAAGAATTGCAATTTTTTGTCTTTGATAGGTACAGTTACCTTTTTATTCCTTTGCATTGAGATTGCTAATAGTAGTAGGGGGAGTGTAGAGTTGATCAAATTTGTGTGTTTTATTCAGTTATTGTTAGTTACATGCCCTAGAGCTCATATGTCATCGGGATATTTTGTGTACATTTAACCATTTGTTTAAACATTTCTTAAACTATGTAATAAAGTCCCTAGTATTCTTTCACAGTGTAAAGGAAATCATGAAAAGTTCATGACGTGAGATTCTTATTACTTACAAATGTACAATATCAAAACTATCCCTTGTTAGAGTATTAATAAGACTAGAACATTGTTAATATGGATAGACTAGCACATGTTGTACTTGTTGACTTAGTCAAATAGTAGTAAGCATGGAAATGCTTAAAGTCAACATGTGGATGCTTGTTTGAGAAATAAGTCCATTAGAGGCCTAACATGAGATCTTCGCAAGGATATATAATCTATGCCAGTAAAACTATCTCATCATATAAGTTTTGTAAGTATCTTCTGAATTGAGATTACCAAGGTTATCTTTACTATTGAGAGCTATACTTTAACTATGGTTCTTTTACATTAGCTAGTGTAAACAAAGCTTGGTGATTAGGTATAGCTCAAGATACTTAAAGGTAGTTTAGTGATCAATATAGGATTTACCACCCCAAATTATATTAAGGAGTTTATCTCATTGTTCTAATATCACTTTATTTAGTGAATCTTTAGCCAAAGTGAAATGCAAGTGTGAATGCAATTCATAAGGGCATTTTTGGAATAAAGATATAAATATTAGAGCTAACATGTTTAGGGCTTAATTTCACAAACTAAATTAATGATTAAGTTAACTAAGCATTAAGTTGGCATAAGTCCATACTTAAACCGAAACAAGATAAAGTGTGTTGAAAATATGAATTACACGATAATTAAATATGGAAGGATTAAGTCAAACCACTTGACATTTCAGCACTCAAGAAGTCTTGATGTGTGGCTAGATACCTCTCAAGACTTGTACACTAGTGAACTATTAATTGGGAAATAATTGTGGGCTCAATTGTATTGAATGATAAGAGTCATATTTTGACTAGGACTTTAATTCACTATATACTACCAATGTGCTTTGAAAACCTATAGGGCCACACACAAAAGGAGTTCAAGGAAATTCCCAAGAGTTTTGAATGGTTTAATGACATGAGAAATCATTAAATGATAAATTAAAAAGAAAGAATGATTAACTGGGCTTCGAGCCCAATTAGTGTGTAGAGGTCCAAAATTAGGGTTTCCAAAAACTAGGTCTTGTTGAGCCCAAATGGTAGATATGATTTTTATGGACTTTTTAAGTGTTAAAAGGGCCTCGAATCAGACCATAAGCTAATCTAAATTAGGGCCTTGTTGAGCCTTAACGGATCAGCCTAGATAGACCACAGAAAGAATACACATATGCAAAATAATAGGCTTATGTGAATAGGATTGTGAAAGGCCTATTCTATAGGCTCTTATAGGCTGAATTTAGGTCAAAATTGAGGACTAAAATCTAACATAAAAGGGTTTTCAAAGAGCATAAATACACTTTTAATGATTAGCCACTAGAGAGCTATCATCTTTGCAATTCACGCATCAAACTATCTCCCAACACGTATTCTTTTCTTCTTGCTTCATTTCCACGAATTGCTTACTAGCCCTTAGAAATTCATCTAGCCTATTTCCTTAACTTCTTATGTAGATACCTTAAATGTGTTCTCAATGATGATTTGTGATTTGCAACAACCTGATGAGAAGAGCAATTGATAGGAATCTATAGAGTTTATTGATAAAGGTAAATATTGATACGCTGCTTAATTTAACTATTATTGATGAATTTTTTGTCTTTTGAATCCATTACCAATGGCTATTTTTCTAAAAAATTTTATAACTTCCTCTATGCTTACCTTAAGAAAACTAACATTTGTATCAGAGCTATGTTCTCAAAAGGCTTAAAATTACAAAAATTATGGATTACGGTTGATTCAACATAAAATTTGATTTTATTATTTTTTGATTTAGTACTGGCTTGAGATTTTAATTCTATTATTAACATTAACTAAAATCAAAAACTTTGATCTGAATATGTGATATATAATTGGTTGAAGGAGAAACATCCTCCTATGCATATAAGGGAGGCTATATACATAGAAGGAGGGTAATTTTTGATTTTCGTGCTAATTCAATTTAATTTCTTTTTAAGTGAATTAATCTAATATATGATGAATTAAAATATTATTTTTATTTTATACATATGTGTATGAAAATTAAAATTGAAGAAATTAGAAAATAATTGAAACAAACTATTCTATTTTTGAGTAGTGAAAAACTGATTAGTTCATAAGTGTTGTGTTAATTGTTTTGATTAATTTTCAATAACTCCATAATTGAATTTTCATACATATGTGATTTTTATTATGTTAATTAAAGGTTTTTAAATGGTGAAAATTATTTTCACATGAATGTGATTCATGAACTTGCTTAACCGTCAAAATTGTCATAATTATGTATTGTTGTAATAGTCTATTTAATTTGTTATAGGTTAAACAATGTTAATTACAAATTTAATTTGATAAAATTGATTATTACTGATCCAAAAATATATCAATGGCTTTTGGAACTACTCCAAAATCATTTTGGGTCAATTCCACAATCTAAGTTGTTAACGATTTTTTGGGTCACTTTGAATTTGATTCTTAATGAAATACCACTTAAAGAATTTTAATTAAGTTAAAATTCAATGTGATTGAATTTTGATTTTCTAGAAATATATGTAACATATTATCTTGAAATTAATTAAATTAAATCAATTGTTGATTTATTTGGTCAAATTATGGACATAGGATGATATTAACTTGAATAGCCAAATTTTATATAGAAATATGATTCCTTATAGAATTTAAACTTTAACCCTAAATTGTTTTATTTTTCTAATGAGATTAGGGTTTTAAATTAATCATATGGATTATATTTTATTCTAATCTAAAATGGATAAAAGTTATGAAAATAGATTAGAATAAAATAAACATGTTCTATGCACATATGCTCTTTCAATAGAATTAGATTCTACGTATTTCATTTTTTAAGTAATTTGATTACTTGAAAGTTCTAATGAGATTAGAACTCTGAAAATAGAGAGATGTAATTTAATATTTTAATGAGATTAAATATTTAAATTACATAATTGATGTGATTAATTCTCCATTTAAAGGGCATGATAATCGTTTAGGTCAAGATAATAAACCAAAATTGTGTTTATAAGGGTTATAACTCTAGTAATCAATCATAATAGGATTTTTAAGGTTTAATACATGTGATGCATTAGAAATACATGTTAAGGTGTATGTGTTGCATGATGACTAGTTGTGGACATAGACTAATCTGGTTGATCCGCATTGTATGAATTTTTCTTTAATTAAATTAGGCCTACATGTCCCAACCTTTTCTCTCATTTGTGTTTGTACTTCTCTACCTATCTAATTCCACACACACATAATGTGAGATCTTCTAAATATTTTTATAATTTAATTAGATTACATAGGATTAGATTAGGAAAAAGAAATGCAAGGAGCAAATGAAAAAGAAGGACCACTAAATGTTTTTTTTATTTCTTTTTGGGTTTGTAATTTATGCATACTACCTAAAGTTTTGCCCAAACTAGTTTCCCTTAAAAAAAATCTATGTAGCAAAAGTCCATAACTAAATCATATATTTAATATGACTAAATACCATATGTATGTTTTAATGAGATTAAAAATACATGTGCATACCAAAACATACACCAAGATTTGGCGACCCAATGATCAGTAGTTGAATGCAAATGCAGTTGGCATGAGATGCCTACCATTTTTGTTATGGGTTAGGCTTGTTAGGCTAAACCAAGGTCGACCTTAATAAGAAATAGATACTATCTCACTAGGAAGACCATTAAGTTTTTTCAAATTAATGTAAAGGCTATTGTTCACAGTAAAATAGTGAAAGCAAAAATGGATTTTTCAAAGTCCTTATAAAATGCACACATATGCATGATCATGCACTAACATGTTTCTTAATCATTACATACAAGTATTCATTTTTACATCATAAGTTCATTTAACATGGATGTTTTCTCTATATTTGATGCCAACAAGTTAACTGTGCCTAACTTCGTAGACTAGTTTTGAAATTTGATAATAGTTCTTAGAAGTTAGAAGATAAGCTACGCGTTAGATAAGCCTATCCCACCTATCCTTGAGGAAACTACTGATGCCAATACTTAATCAACATATTTAAAGCATACCGAGGACTCGAATCAAGCAACATATGTTATGCTAGCATCTATGTCTTTGGAGCTTCAAAAATAGAATGAGCATATGGATGCTTATACCATTTTATTTCACTTACATGAACTATTTGATGAGCAAACCATTACTGAACAATATGAGATATCCAAGAGCCTACTTCACTATTGAATGGCAAAGGGGACTTCACTTATACAACATAGGCTAAAAACAATTAGGTATATTAAGAGGCTTACTACTTTTGGCTTCATTATAGATCATGATCTTAGTGTAAACTTAGTTTTGGAATCAATGCCTCATAACTATGCACAATTTATACTTAATTATCAAATGAACATGATTCAGACAATGATCCCTGAGCTGGGTGAACATCCTTAAAACTACTAAGGATGTTATGAAAAAGAATTTCAAAATAGTTATGGTTGTTAATTCTTCTACTTTTAAGAAAAAAGGGAAGAAGAAGAAAACGGATGCAATAAAGGCCCAAGGTAAGGTAAAGAAGGGTCAAGGCTAACAGCCCACTATTATTGCCAAAGAAACAAGCCCTAAGGTGACTTACTTCCATTAGGGTGAGAACGGTTATTCAGAGAGGAAAAGCAATGCTTACCTTGAGTCTCATAAGAAGGAGAAGCATGGAGAATCCTCAACTTTAAATATTAATGTTATTAAGATTAATACTAGTACTACTATTGATAATCACACATAGATATTGGATACTAGTTATGGTTCTCACTTGGTTTCTAATATGTAGGGATTAAAGAGTAGTAGGAGGTTGAACAAAGGTGATATGGACCTATGGGTGGTAAATGGAGCAAAAGTTATTGTATTAGCTATAAGAATATATTACTTAGATTTACCTTCTAAACTTGTATTAGAACTTAATAACTATTATTATGTTCCATCTTTAAACTAGAATATTATTCCTTTATCTTATATTATTGAACACTAGAAATAGCAAGGGTTACTTAGTTTATGAGAATAATGTTTTATATTGTTCTGCTTTTAATATCAATGGAATTTATATTCTTGATAATCAAAAGAAGATCTATAATAATAATACCAAGAGATAAAAGGTTGATAATATGAAACTATCATTCTTGTGGCATTGTCGATTCGGCCAGATAAAGGAGAAGCACATGCTAAGTTACACAAGTCTAGTGACTTAGGTTCATTTGATTATGAATCAGTTGAAATATATAAATCTTGTTTACTAGATAAGATGACAAAGACATCTTTTAGTGGAAAAAGTGAACGTGCTAGTTAGAGCATATAGATGTGTGTGATCTAATAACCACACATGTAAGATGTGGATTTCTCTACTTCATTACCTTTGTTAATGACTATTCATAATATGGGTATGTGTACATGATAAAATACAAATCTAAAGCCTTTAAAAAGTTTAAGGAATTCGTAAATGAAGTTGAGAAACAACTTCACAAAAGTATTAAAACACTTTAATTAGATCAAGGTGGAGAATATGTAAGTTAAGAGTTTTAGGGTTATCTAAGAGATAATGGGATATTATCTCAGTGGACTCCTCTATATACACCATAGCATAATGGTACACCTAAAAGGAGAAATTGAACCCTATTGGACAAGGTTCATTCCATAAAGAGCTTTGCTACTCTACTGAAGTCATTTTGGGCTTATACACTAGAAATTGATGTTTATCTCTTAAATAGAGTTCCATCTAAGTCAGTTAATGTTATGCTATATGGAATATTGTATAATAAGAAGCTAGTTCTTTCACACTTAAAAGTATGGGGGTTGTCATACTTATATAAAAAGAATTGTGTTAGCTAACTTGATGTTAAATCTAATAAGTGCTTATTTGTGGGATATCCAAAAAAGCCTTTTAGACATTATTTCTACAATACTCTGGAGTGAAAGGTGTTTGTTTCAAAGCATGCTATCTTCCTAGAAAAAGAGTTTATCTTAAAGAAAGATAGTGGAAATAGAATTAAACGTAATGAAGTTTTAGATCCATAACTTAAGGCAGATCAACCAACTAATCCTGAGCATTTTACATATGATGATGATGTAATAGTAGAACATATGATAACACCAATTCCTGGATGTTTTACTAGAGCTCATACTTGTAACACCAAAGATTTTTTGTATTCGTGTATAGTGCATAAATTTTGAATCACATTGATATAGCTTGAAGGGTATAATTTTAAAGAAAATAAGGGGAAATATATGAATTTGGAAATGAAGTCACTAAGTAAATTAAGAATTAAAAAATAAAGATTTTACAATGGATTTAAAAATTTTAGAATTAGACCACTAATTTGATTTTTTTACCCAGATTCATTCAAGTATTTCATGACCTAATATTTCAAAAATAATTATGGAGCTAAAGTTGGGATTTTAAAAAGGTTTGGAATAAGTCATAATTATTTGAAGAATGGAATTAAATATGAGATAATGGTATAATTATGATAATTAAAAGGAATATAATCAAAAAAGATAATTTTACTAAGATATTTGGTAACTTAAAATACATAATAGCCATACAAGTTATAAAGGAGTAAAGTAAAAAAAAAAAGAAAAGAAAAAGAAATGACCAAAAAAAGAATGACAAAAGTTGAGATATGAAAGAAAAAAATGGAGAGGAAGCAGTAGAGAGGCGTAATGGCACCAATGTTAAGAGCATGATAGTAGCTAAAGCTGCTGGTGAAAAAAAAGAAATAAAGAGAAGAGGACACAGAGAAGGAGAAGAAAGGAAAAATATCAAAATAATTAAAGAAAAAGGGGTCGAAATGGTAAATTAGAGTGCTACTATAGACACTACTAGTTTTTGTTAATGCTCTGTAGCATCGGTATTAATAGCAAATGGCAAGATGGATAGTAGTGGGTTGAGCTAATAGTTGTGCAAAAAAGAAATTCTATAGTAAGAAGAAGGTGATTTTAGGTGAAAAGGAGAAAAAGCAAGAAAAGCTTAAGGAAAAATTCGAGCCTATTGGTGCTGTGATGACAAAAGACTCGATAGTAGACAATGAAACTACTACTATTGGTTTATTAGCTAATAAAAAAAGAAAAAAAAAGAAAAAGATTGAGGGGAGGACCATTATAGCAGCATAAATAATGGCAGGTTGCAATGCTTGCAGGACTTTGGAATAGTGATGCTGCTACTATGGAAGTGGAATATTCCAATAGAGGGAGGCCTAATATTGAGGTTTTTTTAGCGACATAACTGCTCTAAATTGAGAAAATATATAAGGTTAGTAACTCTCTTCTACTCATATTATTATGAAGTTTAACTTTTAAAAGGATGGTTGAATTTTATGATTAGTATTATGGTTAATAAAGATTTAAGTGTTATGGTGGAGAAAAATCTTTCAAATGGTATAATGCATTCGGTTTTTCTATGATTTTATGATAGTTAAAGTAATAAGAAAGATTGTTTTAGTTTAATTGAAAATTTTTCATTATGTGATTTTTGTTGAAGAGCTTGGTTAAGGCAAGATGAAAAATAGAAACATATTTGCCTTAGGGATTCGAAAGTCGATATTTGCAGTAGAACATTCACTAGGTTATAGATGATTTTAGACATTAGTACACCTAAGTTTAATGTGCTATATTTAAAGTAAAAGGAGCATATTGATATTGGATGTACAAAATAGATATATATATATATGTGTGTGTGTGTGTGTGTGTGTATGTGATAGTACATTCAACAAAATATTTAAATGTGTGTATAGAATTCATCATTTGAAAGTGCGTCTAAGTGTGTGATTAAGGTTTCCACTATGAATATGGCTAAATAATGACAATGGGTTATGTGACAAAGTTTTTGTATGCTTAAGGAGATAGATAAAGCTTTCATCAGATGTTGAGGATATAAGCATGAGAAATAGATATACAAATACATAAGAAGAGTATATAATAAGCAATTAAATAAATGACGCACACACACACACACACATATATATATATACTTAATGGTAAAAATTGGTACGATTTAATGATGAGTAATAATGCATTATTATATCTAGATTAGAAGTTATGTAAAGTAAGTATATTCAATATGACATATGCAATTTATGTGAATAATGTTAATGAATGAGTATGTATAATAATATGTGTGAAATGCTACTATATGGAAAATGGTGAATTATGTTACTAGATAGTATGATAGCTTAATAGGAATTTTTATTCTTCTTTTGAATGATGAATTGAGTTGATAATGCTTATACCAAGTTATGTCTAAATGCTTCTTTAAGTAGCTCATGATGACATATTGACTAAATGAAATATGACATACCTATGTGAATTGATTAGAATAACAATATGCATATTATGATAAGACCACATAAGGGCATATCAAAAATTGAGCTAATTTTCTTAGGAAAGCATTTGGTGGTCAAAAATTAAGTAATTCTTAATATAGCTATTTAGTGCTTTTTGAGATGGCTTATGAAAGAGGTATGGGCATTATATGAAAAATGCATTAAGATAATTTTGTTTAATGCTCATATTTATAATAATTCTATACATATAATGTATAAAGTATGATATGGTCTTAAGGTCCATGGCATGTATGTAAAGCCAAAATGGCTAAATTACATATGTAAAATAATATTAGATTATTATGTGGCATAATAATACATGTTCATTCATGCTTGATTAAGGTAATAATGGAATAAATGGTATGTAAGCATGATGCAAATTATGAGAGTATGTAAAATCTTGTATTGTAAAAATAAAGTAATGTTGATAATGTTGTAACTAACTATTGAATTTGGTTGTTTGGGAATCCATGAGTTGGTTGAAATTCTTATAATGGCCATAATAGTTAAGTTATACCATATGAAGTGGCTTAAGTAGAATGCATTAAGCATGATGTCTAAATGATCTATTTTAAGTAAGTGTGATGCCTCTGTTATATTGATGTCATAATATTTATGCATAAGGCTTGATATGGCATATATGCCAAAATGTCCAAAGTATGTATGCCAACCATTATAAGTATGGATGATGATATTGAAGCAAGTATTATTTACATCTCATTTATCATAATTAAGTATTAAGCTACCATGCATTATACATAGCATCAAGCATGTGGAAATTCAAATGAGATATTAAAGTAAGGATATGAGCATATTGTCGTGCCTACTTTCATAAAGGGGCATGAGAAGCAAAGTATGTGTATAAAAAGGCTATGGCTAAATGGCCTATGATTAAGCTAGAGTTTAGTGTTTAAAGCAAATATCAAATAATCATGATTTGTTCATGCACATAAAGTATAATGATATGTTAAACATGTCTGGTTATTGAGATAGATGAATCTAATTACAAAAGTTTTGGCTTTTTAGTGAGCTATACATTATGTTCAATAATCATATAGTTTACTCTAAATCAAGTTAAGAATGAGAAATATAAATAATTATAATAATCTCCCATACTACTAAACAACCTAGATTGGATAGGTTGATCAGTCAACTAGGGTACATTTGTACCTCCTTATGACCTTTAGTTCTAGTAGATGACCTTTAAGTCTAGTATATGACCTTTAAGTCCAGCAAATGACCTTAAGGTCTAGTAAATGACCTTCAAGTCTAACAGATGACCTTTAGGTCCAGTATAACCTTTACGGTCTAGTAGATAACCTTCCTAGTATGGCCACTATGGCCCAGTAGTCCTGATATCTAGTTTCAAAAGTTGTTTAACAATTATAGGCAAAGTAAAGTCAAAAAAATTAATAAATGCTATAAATAATTAACTCAAGTAAAATATGAATATGCCACTTATATGCTAACTAAGCGTATGTGATGCTATTTGCTATTATGATATGACAAATTAAATCAAGATAAGAAATAAAATGTACATGATTAGTTAGGTAAAATGTCATGTTTGTTGTATCGTTGGATTATAGGTATGATGAAATTATTATGGGAGTAGTAAGAACTTTTGTTGTGTAATTATAGTTTACATATATGGATATGAGTACTTTCTGACTTTTAACATTTCATAAGTTAATCAGTAGAGTACATGTATGTTTGTATCTTTAGTATTATAGAAAGAGATACATAAGTAAATGTATTCTAACAACATAATAAAACCCTAAATTAGGCCTAAAAGGTAAGGTAAGTTTATAGAAAAAGGCCTGTAATAAATCTTATTGTCTTTCATGTCTATGATGTTCTATAAATGATATAAATGTGTTTTAAATTGATAAATAAAGGTAATATCATTTTATGAGGATGATAATGTTCATGCATATCATAGTTTTTAATTTGTATGCACTCAATGAACTATTTATATACTACACATCTTTGATTATGGTGTAATCATCATAGGTGTTTAATGTGTTATTTCATGCTTAATAAATCTTGATAGTCATGAATATGCCTATACCTTAATTTTTAAAGAAGTTAAATAATGTACGAGTTGGTGCATATTTATTTACATGATTATGTTCTTTAATCATTTAAGTTTTGTATGTATAATCATTAGAATAATAATAAATCAACCTTATATGTATAGTGCAAGATTTTTGTTATATAGCATAATAAACTTAAGTATACTGCTAAGCAAATTTTGCTTAGCACATCAGTGGTTTTGAGGTGCATAGGTTTACAAGGATCAAGATTGTGTAATCAAAGTTATTAGGCTTTAGTGTCTACAGAAGATGATACAAGAAGGAAGATTTTATATGAGATTATCCGAATGTGTAAAGTATTGATATATTTGTATATTTATAAAGCTTCTATGAATCTTGTATAATGACTTAAAATTTGTGAAGTAATGGAATGGTTACATATTTAATTGTGTATGGTTTTGTATATCATAAAAATTTGGATCAGTATGTGGATAAGGCATGAAAAATTGAGGATGGCCTTATAGTATAGCTATGTTTGACTTTGTGTGTGTTACATATGAATATGGATTACATGTGTAAAGATGATTATCAAGATGTTTGGTGTAGACATATATATGTATATATGTATGTATGTATGTATTATTAAGATATGTGAGTTAGATGTGATTTCTTTTGTCTGCTTATAATAGAGATATATTGTGAATTTTACAGTGATCAAATGGATAATAGAGTATAAAGGTGAGTTTTATGCTTTATATGAGTGTTTCTAAGTAGGTTACTAATTGGGCTAGTTTCACTAAACAATCGTTATATTGCTAGATTTTCAACACAATGAGCCCTAATGATATACCTTGTAAGGGGTTATTAATAATACAAGTTTATATGAGTTATTAATAAGTGAATGTTAAGATTATATTTCCTTTTTAAGAGAAGTTATATGAGATAGGATTTGGTCTGTGTGTCATCCCTTGTTTAAGGTCCAATAATCATATCGAGAAAAGGGTGTCATAGTACTGTTCTTGAGAGTTATGGATTTCTCATAAATGAGAATAGCAATGTAACTATAGTAAAAGAGGATGAGCCTTTAAATTATGAGGTGATTCTGAAGAGACCATAATTAGAATTATGGTTTAAGCCATGCAATTCAAAATGCATTCCATGTATGACAACCAAGTGTAGACTTTGGTTGATACATATGAAGGGATAAAACTTATTAGGTGCAAATGGATCTTTAAAAAGAAGACCAATAAAGAAAGTAAGTTTCTTACCTATAAAGCAAGGTTGGTAGCAAAGGGTTATCACCAAAGGCAAAGAATTGACTTTGATGAAACCTTTTCGCTAGTAGTAATGCTTAAATCCATTAAATTCTTCTTCCTATTACTGCTCATTATGATTATGACATTTGGTAGATCGATGTGAAGATAGCTTTCTTTAATGGATATCTATCAAAGGAGGTGTACATGACATAGCCTAAGGAATTTACATTCATAGATAGTAGCAAGATATACAAGCTTCAAAGGTCTATTTATGGACTAAAGCAAGCATCTAAGAGCTAAAACATCTAATTTGATGAGATAATCAAAGAGTTTTATTTTTCACAGAATCCAAATAAACCCCTTATTTACAAGAAGGTTAATAGGAGTGTAGTCATTTTCTTAGTGCTATATATGGATAACATATTGCTCATGGGAAATGATGTCTCAGTCCTTCAATCAATCTAGCTTTATCTATCAAAATAGTTCTCCATGAAAGACCTTGGTGAAGCAACCTATATATTAGGGATAAGGATCTATAGACATAGATCCAAGAGGTTGATAGGTATTTCATAGTCTACATACATAGACAATATGCTAAAATCTCTAAAAGAGAGGATTCATTCCCATGTCTCATGGGAAGATTATATGTGTCCTTAGATATAAGAGAGGAGAGAACAATTGAGTAAAGTCTCTTATACTTCTATTATTAGATCTATCATGTATGTTATGTTATGTACTTGACCAAATATAGCATTTACTTTAAGTGCTATAAGCATATTACAATCTAATCATAGAAAGGAACATTGGGTGGCTATCAAAATATCCTTAAGTACTTAGGAAAGACTAAGGATGTATTCTTGGTATATGGAGAAAAGGATTTGCAGTTAAGTGGGTATATAATGCCAGCTTTTAGTCTAATAAAAACAATTGCAAATATTAGTCATGTTACCTATTCTTGTTTACAGGAGGCATAATTAGTTGGAATAGTTAGAAATAGGATACAATTGTAGACTTGACTACCAAGGCAAAGTACATTGTAGCTTTTAATGCAACTAAAGAAGTAATATGGATCAAAAAGTTCATTATTGAACTAGGAGTGGGTTTTTTTTATTGTTGAGCCAATACCTTTATATTGTGACAACAATGATGAAATTGCATAGGCAAAGGAACTACAGTCTCATCAATGATCCAAACATGTGCTCAAGTGCTACCATCTCATCTAGGAGATAGTTAGAAGATAAGATGTCAAGATTGAGAGAGTCCTTACTTATTAGAACATCATTAATCCTCTTATTAAGGCACTATCACAAAATAAGTTTGATCTCTAAGTGAATAATATGGGTATTAAATACATTGGTGATTGGCTCTAATACAAATGAGAGATTGTTAGTTCATGCCCTAAAGCTCATAGTAATAGGGATATTTTTGCACATTTGGACATTTATTTATTATAAAAGGCATTCTTTATTACATATATGCTTATATTAATTCATTTGTTCAATATTTATCTTAAACTATGTAGTAAAGTCGCTGGTATTCTTTCACATTACAAAGGAAATCATAAAGAGTTCATGATGTGAGATCCTTATTGCATGTAAATATGAAATACCAAAACTATCCCTAATCATAGTATGAACAAGATTAGGACATTGTTAATGTAGATAAACTAGCACATATTATACTATTTGACTTAGTTAGATAGTAGTTCTTACAAGCTATAAGCATGCTGATGCTTAGAGTTAACATGTGGATAATTGTTTGAGAAACATGTCCATTAGAGGCCCAGCATGAGATGTTCACAAGGATACATAATCTATGTTAGTAAAACTATCTGATCATATCAATTGTGCAAGTATCTATTCACTTGAGATCACCAAGGTTATCTTAAGTATCAAGAGCTATACTTTGACTCTTGTGCTTTTACATCAACATAATGTATACATAGCTAAGTGATGCTTGAGAAACTTCAAGGCAGTTGAGTGATCAATAGAAGATTCCCCACCATAAATTATAATCGGTAGTATATCACAGTGTTCTAATATGGCTTTATTTCGAGAATCTTTAGTGCAAGTGAAATGCAAGTGTGAATGGGATTCACAATGGCATTTTGGGAATAAAGATACAAATATTAGAACTAACATGTTTAGGGATTAAGCATTGAGTTGACGTAAGTCTATACTCAAACCTAAATGAGTTAAACTATGGTAAAAAGACAAATTACACAGTAACTAGATATAAAGGGTTAAGTCAAACCACTTGACTTTTTGATACTTGGGTAGTCTTGATGTGAGGCTAGATACCTCTCAAGACCTCTACATAAGTGAATTATTAATGAGGAATTAATTGTTGGCTCAATTGGATTAAAACACAAGAGTCTTAATTTAACTAAAACCTTAATTCACTTTATACTGCCATTGTGCTTTGAAAACCTATAGGGTCACACACAAAAGGAGTTTAAGTAAATTAAAAAGAGTTTTGAATGGTTTAATGATATGAGATATTATTAAAAAAATGAATTAAAAAGAAAGGATGAGTAATTAGGCTTGGAGCCCAATTAGTGTGTAAAGTTATAGAATTAAGGTTTCTACAAACTAGGCTTTGTTGAGCCTAAATGGTATGTCTAATTTTTATTGACATTTTAATTATTAAAAAGGCCTAAAATAAGATCATGGGCTAGTAAAAATTAGGGCCTTGTTAAGCCTTAAAGGATTAGCCCAGAATATCATAAAAAGAATGCGTATATGCCTATAATAGGCCTATATGCATAAGATTGTGAGGGGCCAATTCTATGGGCTCAGTTTATGTTAGATTTTAAGAGTTGAAATCTTACCTAGAAGGGTTTTAAAAGAGTATAAATGCACCCTTAATGATTCACCACTAAAGAGCCATCATTCTTTATAATTCACATATAGAACTATCTCCCTACTTGCATTATTTTCTTCTTGCTTCATCCATATGAATTAGTTACTAGCCCTTATCAATTTGTGTAGCCTATTTGTTTGACTTCTTATATGGATACATAGGAGCTATTCCCAGTATGGATCATTATGGTTTGTAACAACCCATGAGAAGATCCATTGAAAGGAATCTACAAAAATCATTGATAACGATAAATATTGATATGCTACTTAATTTCACTGTTATTAATGAATTTTGAGTCTTTCAAATTCATTTTCAATGATTGGTTTTCTCAAAAATTTTAAAACTTCCATTTTGATTGCCTCAAGATCACCAATAGACATTTATTTTCATTCACCTCATGCAAGGTATGTGATATGTGTAAAAGAGTGAAATGAGGCTAGTGAGCTAATTTGAGGGTAAGAAATTGCAAAAGGTATAGCAATTGCTGCTATTGAGTTTTATAGCAAATAATAACTAGTAAAAGCTCTTCTTTTCTATCAAATTTTTTATTTTTTTATGTTGTGAGACACTAAGTTTATGCTATGAAATCTATTTGATAATTTGAATAAGCATTATTTAAGTGTGCAAGGACTTTTGGCTTTAAAAGAACATTGTGTCAGTGTGGGGGATTGAGTGTCAGTCTATTGAAATAAAAATGAATGGTAACCTAGGGTTAAGGAAAATTTGATAATTTTAATGGTTTTTATTATGGTTATATGAATGAGAGATACAGTGTTAGGATGAATTGCTACGTGTGCATATGAGAAAAGTTATGGAAATTATACGTGTTAGCTCAAACTTTTGCTAAATCATTTACAAGTTAATTAGCAGCATAGACTATGTATTTTTTAGAGCAATGGCATTATGTAATAGCAGTAAACTGAGAATTTTGAAAGAATTTTAGTGGATGTAAATGTAGTTGGATGAAGAGGTCTATGATAGAAATGAATATATGGGTTCAGTAGGATTATCAACATAATAACCCAAAATCCCGAGTTTATGAATAATAATTTTTAGTTTGTGAATAGTACACCCAGGACTACTCTATGCTTAAAAAGTACAAATTAGATGTTCAAAATGTAACACCCCTACCAAGACATAATTGGTATTTCTAGAAGAGGATTATTAACTGTTATGCCTAACCTTAAAACTGCACGACTTCAAAAAGGAAATTTGCAAAACTTTCTCCCCTGTTTATGGCATTATTCTCACCTATTAAAAAGATTTTAAGGACATATAGTAACCACAGTTAATTACCCAATTTAAAACCCACGGTCTCTTCACCTATATAAACTCAAAGAAACAATTAAACCATCTTCCTTGAAGGAAGAGGTTAATCGGGGTTTTGCTGTCCTATAACAAAAACATCCCAGAACCTGCTAACTTATAGTTGAATCAATCATGTTCATGTTCACACATACACCAATGTACACATCACTTATTGTTCATTACCCTATAGTTAAGAGGACATTTAAATGTTTAATATACATAACTAGACTATAACTATACACATAAATAACTAAATTACAACTGTGTACATCCTTCCCTATTACTGTCAATACATGTCATTTACACACTAAAAGGAAAACATAAAGACCTATGTACAACAAAAGGGTTTTTGTTGCTTGAGATTTGATTCTTACTTTCTTAACTGTAGGTGAACTATATGTCCATTTAACTTGACATCTTCTGACTCTTATAACCTATGTGAAGCAAAACTATTACTTGAGCAAGTATGTTCAGTGGTATACTAGTATGTCCATATCTCACAGCATGATAAATAGAGATAAAGATCAAGACAATATGTATAAAAGTGGTGTAAAGTCTTATATAAGCTAAACAAATGCATGTGGACTTGATCCTAATATGGCATACTATTCTTATCTGGTGATGTGTATGAAATGACTATGAGTGTGTGTGTTAGGTGATCATGGCCAAGACTAATCACCAAACATAGCTATGTTGAATGAGCACTTACTAGTAACTTACCTATATTTGCTTGATATGATTTGGTGGAAAAATGCACCATTAGGTTACTTAGTTATAATTTCATGCAATTATAGTGCAATTGTCTTAATTACCTAACAATTGGTTATGCCTACGTCTAAGTTCACTGTTATAGGCATCATGGGTATGTGTGGTAGTGAATTGATATCTTTAAGTGTTGTTGTGTGTGAGAAGTGGAAAATGTTCAGTCTTATTTTAAAATTAATCATTTAACTTGTCCTAAAGCCATAGGTAATACACTTCTAGAATAACCTTGAAGAAGGGTAAGCGGGATTGTAAATTGAAAGTTGGTGATAAGGATGGGCTCGCCCATTCCCCTGCCACCGTTAAAAGCTAAAAAGTAACTATAAGTTGATAAATATCTATGGCCTCAGCAATAGTCACTATAAATAACTCATATGGCACTGGCACTGAGCTGTAAGCTATTATAGATCTACATAATATCCCTCTCTATCATGCCAAAGCTACCTTAACCTAGATTCTATAAAGTTTACCATAGGCTCTTAACCTTAGACTCAATCTTTTAAATTTAGTTGAATTAAGAGATATACATAGTATTTTTATCCTTTCAAGGCCATGTGCTTATATTCACTTGACTAGTTATATTCAATTTACTAATATTTCTATGACTGATAATAGAAATTTACTTTTAGCATAGATTTTTATTTGTGATAGTCTTTTATTTTGTATAGCTGACTTTTTCATTCTTGTATTTGAATTTCTATAAAACTTCCTTAGATTATTTTGTGTTTTCCCTACTATTGATAGTTAGCTAGTGAGTATGTTATCCATAACCACATGAAGTGTCTTGAACATCAATGCAACTAATAAGACATTGATTTCATGAGTTAATTGCTTGTATACTTAATGTATGCACAATAAGATGAACATGACTATGCCGTTTATATGTAAGTTCTTAAAGATGCACACATGCTTGATATAATGCTATGAGCACATAAGCTAAGTAGTCAACTAACCAAATTTATCATTATAGAAATAACTTATTAATTATAAGCAAATGACTCTAGATTAATTTCATTAGTGAACTAAGGGGTAGGGGAGTGCATACATTATTAGAATATATCATTACTTAATCATATCACAAGGCCTTTATCTAATATATTCCATAAAAATTGTATATATCCTATAGCTAAGCTAATTCCTTAACATTTGGAAATCAACTTTATACACTACCTAAATCTACTTATGTAATGTATATGTGTTGATGACTCTGCTAACTAGTATAACATATATCTATATTACTAAAGCATGAATAACTAATGTATTATATGTTAAAGTTCAGACACCATGATGCATTTATCTCATGCCTAATGAAGTATGCTACTTATGCATAAAGGGCAACTGTGTAGGTATAACCAGTATATTACATCAAATGTATATTGCCTAAACTATTACACATGATTAACTTCAGAGACCGTATTTACTGGAACTAGCTTCAGTTGAATAGCCTTGGTAAAACCTACAGTGGGCTTTAATCCTATTATGCTACTAGACTATCTACTTGATTGGTTATAATTCTTCTCCCTACTATTATTAAAACTAGTTATATTAATTATGCTATAGAATACATAATTTGTATCTGGTAAAACTCCCTTAACCTAAAAAAATATAATCTTATTCCTTTTTGATAAATTATAGATCTATCCTCTATATCCCATTTCATACTACTTATATGATTTTACTAATGCAATATCAGCTAGTAGTTGACTTACATGATTCGTATCATGACTTTACTAAAGCACTCCAATTGTTAAACTGTATGAGACTTATGTACTGCAAGTTGACGTTCAATTGAAATAGTGCAAATCTCAAGATGACCCCTACAAATAGACTACCCATGCACGAGAATTAAATATGTGAATATAACTGGCTTGTAATCTTGACTTTTATATGAATATGTACATAGGACATGCTTATTGTAGGCAACATTGCTCATTCTATCTGATTCTAATCACAACATACTACTTACGAATAGGTGCTCATAGGTAAGGATATAATAGCTACCATATCTAAGGTATACCCAGGAAACGGCCATGAACATGCTAGTAGAGTTGAGTACATATGAAAGCAAACAAGCTCCATACACTACTATGAGTGCATAAATTAAATGAATTCATAAAACACATTCATCCTTCCAAAATAGTTCATTAGGTGTAACCATGATTAAACAACTTTAAGAGATAAAGTTTGTAGTGAGATTAGGAGATAAAAGAGTACATACTTAAAATCTTTAATCCATGTTGCCTCCGCTTATGGTCTATCCTTCCTTTTATCTTGAGCTGGGCTCGCCTCACTGCTACCTTTGGTGCCTACAAAATGAAGACACTCCCTTAAATCCTATTTTATGCAATGAATATGATTTGACATAAAAATTACATCCTCTCTATATACTTACTAGTCCTCCCTTTAGTGATACCACATTATCATCATTAAATCTCCTTATTACCAATATTATCATCATTAAATCTCCTTATTACTATATTCATTCATGTAATCTGCAATTATAGTAGTCCCTATTGATATTTTCACAAGATTGAAGATTTCTATCCCTTAGTTGTATTACCATTGCTATCATAGTAGCACTTACTATATCCTCACATCACTTGCTTGCAGCACAGTAAATCACTATAGTTATGGTTTTGAACTTTGCCTAAATATGTTGAATTATAGCTGCAATGGATGTACTGCTTTTCTGCAGCATCTGCTATGTCTAGCTAGTAGTTGTATGTCTTGCCAGTAGCTGCACTACTCTGCACTACCCCCAGCGTAAAGCTACTCCTTTGTACGGCTACTTCTCCCTGCTGGCACTAGTGTGATAGCACCTACAGCAAGCAATAAGTAGTTATAGGTGTTGTGTCTCACCACATTAGTAGCTACACTACTCTGCTATAGTATTAAGGCTATTCCATAATCCTCTCCCTCTGCTCTCCCCACTCTACAGCAGCTGCCTGACTGTAGTAATGGCATGGCACATGTTGCTCATGGTTAGTAGCTATAGCTATTATGCTCACTTATGCTAGCAGTAGTGCTACCCGTTGCTGGCAACATGGCCACCTCACACTATATCAACAACTAGCCTAACATCAAAGTTCTTCCCCCTTTCTTCTAACCCACTTTAATCATAATAGTA
>CANXYI011375057.1:0-13585 GCA_948208565.1 Hura crepitans | reverse complement strand
TTTTTCACCTGTTAAAACATTTCATATGACTCCTCTTACTATATTCCCAATGAAACCTAATAAGCGGTACACTTCCCACTAGGTTACCCCTCTTAAAATTGTCCTTCTGGTATATTCCTTTAACTTTTACCAAATTCCTATTAATTGATTTAGCTTTACTCCAAAATTAGTTTTGTCTATTTATAGGCTCAACTTAAGGTCATACAAGTCTATTTATACCACAAAGAGCAATTTATTGACTTCTTAGTTATTTTCTTAAATCCAATAGCATAACGGCTATCCGAGTGGCTATCTAAATTCTTAAACCTATAATAGCACTTCTATAAACATATGTCATATCTTTTGGACCCTTCTAGTCCCTAAGATATATCCCTAACATCATTTGTCTATCAATTCATCAACATAGCCCTCAGTCCACAATCAAGCAATCCTCATTTAGAGCCTTAGGCTTACATACCATAACATCAAATAAAGGAATCCATATATTCTAATAGTTTGATAATTTAATTACTACCAACATATTATACACTTATATGCATATATACATTGCATGCCTTTTATCTACATAAAACCCATTTTCCCACCTAAATACATTAAGTGCCAAAGCTTTACAATATATACAATTCAACCTTTTAGCAACTATACTCTGAACTCTGGCTGCATGTTTTTCAAGGCTGTATCTCTATTCTAGTTACTTGCACACCAAAATAAGCACATTAAGTATATAATATACTCAATGGTGAAATCAAGGATTTAAATCATGCCATATGGTTTATTCATGCATGTACAGATTTAATATTGTCTATTCTAGGTTATTAAGTCAATAATTAAAATTTTTTGTGTCACATTACTAAAATGCCCTTACACTTATACATAACAAGTTACTATTCATTTAATTATTTAAAAATCATGTAAATTATGGATTTAGGCCATTTCCAATAATAATAGTTATACATTCAAATCATCAAGTCAATAAATGTTATACATGTAAAATTACCAAAATACCCCTTATTCATGTGCACTAGTTATTTATTCAGTTAATAATACCAAAATCTGAGAAATTTAATAATATCTACCATTATCAGTATTGTATGTTATTTATATCTTTTAAATTAATAGGCCTGACTAAATAGATGACACTTCAATACAGTGGACCTATACGTAACTAAAATAGTGTTGTCATCCTCATTTTTGACCTCGACCACTACACCGGCCTGATCAAGTCTTAGCATTAAAGGTGCAAATAATGTGATGTGTTTGCCTAACAGATTAGTATAGACCTTAGCCACTCTACTAGCCCTTTTTTAAGATTAATGGTGTCACAATCTAGTCTGCCTAGCTGACTAGTCTGCCTAATGGACTAGTGTAATAACCCTTCGGGACCTATGCCACTGCATCAGCATAATCAGGTAAATGGCATCAAGTGTGCAAAAGCATATGATTTTTTGTATAACAGGCTAGTACAATGGCCCCAAAATAGACCTAAACCACTATACCTGCCTTGCCAGGAAATTAGACAGTGTAACAGCTACTAAATCACTAAGTTAACTTGTCAACCCATCTATTGGGTGTCTAACTAATAGGCCATTAACCTCAATTTATGTTTATTTCTTTATTGATTATGCTTTTATAATATACTTAAGTGAAAAAATACATATTATTTTTTATTTCACAATCCAATTTTAACCTGGTCTGGTATTACCACAATTAGATAGTACTGATAAATTTCTAACTCTACTTTTAGCTCTTATGTTAATCAATATTTAAATTATATTATTCTTAGTTTTATTACATATTAAATTTCTATTCAATATCTATTTACTTTCTAGATATATTTTTGGTTTAGGTAATGGTCAATTCTAAACAGTTATAGGTCATTTGTTTACCTTGTGCTAATCATTTCAAAGGCCAATTCACATCCTTTTTTAGTGTAGTTTTCACCAATAATTTCACATTGTTTATAGGCCTAAAGCCAATCATCCGTTAGGCCATTCACAAGAGCAAATCATAAGTATTTATGCCATTACATTTAATCACATCATAATAGCCCCTTTTAGGCATATTACAAGCCACTTTTCAAGTCATTTTTTAGTACAGTTCAAGTCTCATTTTAGGCTACTTCTCAAACCTTTATACTAGATATTTGTTCATTCATCAAAACACATTCAATAGTCCATTTATATTATGCCAATCTCATACACTTATGCAAATCATACCAAGGTTATTATTCCATATTATGTCAATTACATTAGGCTTTATATCATATATTCATTACACATATATTACCTAAGTTTACATGTCATTTTTATTGCCATTGCCCTCAGGTCATGGTTATCTAATGGCTTATTGATACATTTTATTAGGGTCATTTGTGCATTCACAATTTCATGCATAGTATAAACACTCCTACATACACATAATCACATTATCATGTCACCTAAGATTGCATAAACACCTCAAATCTCTCAGCCATTAATGGAAAACACACTAACATTATTCTAACAACCTAATTATCATGTCATTCATTCCAATGTTATGCCTTTACAATCCCTTAACATTTAAAACATCTCAATTAAGCCTTACACACACATTTGTGTCCCCTAAACCTCTTAGCCAAATAAGAATTTAGTACTAACACCATTCTTTTCATCAACTAACCATCTATACCCCCTAATTAATGTTCAATTAAGCTAACACACTAAACTAACTACATCTTATCCAAGTCCAACATATTATGGCATTCTTGAAGCTAAAACTCAATTGTGAAACTTTACAGACATAAGGGAAATGCTAGAATTTATATACCTCTAAAAGAGAAAAGTCAAATTGCACTCCTTAAACTTGAAGAACCCTTAAACCATGAATTCCAACTGCTTTCATGAAAGATTTTCCTCTCTTTCTTCAAGCCAATTCTTCTCTTGAATCACCTTAAAAGCCATTGAAACATATTCCTTTAGGTTTAAGATTAATAGACATTCAAGTATACCTATAAATTCTTAACGAAAGTTAAAACATATGAAAACTCACCTTGAGTGCTTTACTACCCTTGCTAGAACTCTGATGACTTTGGCACCTTCGATGAATTTTAGTTAATTCATGGAAACTTCTTTTCTAGAAATTCTTTTTCCCTAGTTCCTTAACACATAAACATGATTTCTTGTGGGTTTAGTTTTTTTGAAACTAGTTGAAGAAGATGATGAAAAAGGACAGGCTTGTTGTGGAAGGCATTAGTTCTAACAAGAGGAAGAAAAGAAAATTTATTCCTTTATGAGTGTACTTTTCCACTTGTCACCTTTGGTTGACATGTGTAATGGCCTTTAGGCTAGCTGGCTTAGCCGAAGTGGGTTCGTAACCTCTTGAACCATCCTAAAATGGTTCAATTTGATAGAAACTTTGAGAAATTTTTAAAAATCATAAAGATCTCAAAATTTTTGTCATTTTTTTAAATTCCTCATTTAATCCCCTCTATATGCTCATAAATTTTTGTAGCCAAATTCCATCGATAGGGTAGTTTACAACCTTGATTTGCATGCCAACCTAAAAAATTACAAGATTTGCAAATGACCTCGAAATTCAAAAATTCCTTCACTAATAGACTCAATGGAATTTTTGAGCTTTAGGGTACAAAATGTTCATCCAGGCTCATCTCGAGTCATTCTCGACTTGACTCAGTTTAACTGCATATATCAATAGCTTATTGCCCAAAATGAATTATTAGTTCTGCTAAATTTTTAAATTTTGCCTTTTTCATCAGTTTAAAGCCCCTCGAATTTTCAAGACTAGTGCTATTGCCTTGATTCTCGTGCAAGTGACCTGACACCCTGAGCACACTTCTTGGACCTAGTGGCACTATTCTTAGGCCTTAATGCATGTGCATTATAGTTCTTCCCCTTTTAAAAAAATTTCATCCTCGAAATTACCTATAGTAAATAGTTGGCGATATTGAGCTTTCATTTATTCCTTTGGCTCCCAAGTGGCCTCTTTAGTATTATGATGTCTCCATAGCACCTTGACTAGTGGTATAGATTTATTCCTCAGTTGTTTCACTGTACGAGCTAAAATCAATACAGGCTCCTTTTCATAGCTCAAATTAGGCTGTTCTTTAATGTCCGTCATTGGAATCACATGTGAAGGATCCGACTTGTACCTCCGAAGCATTGAAACATGGAAAACATCATGTATCTATTGTAGCTCAGGTGGTAATAGTAGCTTGTAAGCTAATGGTCCAACCTTTTTTGTAATCTCATAAGGTTAGATAAATCTAGGACTCAGCTTCCCTTTTTTTCACAAATCGTAACACTTTCTTCATTAGAGATACTTTCAAAAACACTTTTTCACTAACTACATATTCAATATCCCTTAATTTTAGGTCAGCATATGATTTCTATCTGTCAACTATAGCTTTTAGTTTGTCTCTAACCACTTTCACTTTTTCCTCTACATCTTTGATTAGATCAATACTAGAAATTTTACTCTCCCTAACTTAACTCCAGCATGGAGGAGTTCTACATCATCTACCATACAAAGCTTTATAAGGTGCCATTCCTAACCTAGTCTAATAATTGTTATTATAGGTAAATTTTGCCAAAGATAAGTACTGATCCCAATAACCTTTAAACTCAATTACACACCCTCGTAGCATATCCTTGAGTACCTATATCACCTTTTTTGACTATCCATCAATTTAAGGATCAAAACCTATACTATAGGCCAGTCTGGTGCCTAATGCTTCTCGTAGCTTTTTCCAAAATCTGGAAGTAAAATGAGGACCTCTATCAGAAGTAACAGTCATTCAAACACTATGAAGTTTAACTATCTCATCCATATGCAACTTAGCTAGGTTTTCTTAAGAATAATCCATCTTGACCAGGATAAAGTGAGATATCTTTGTTAATCTACCATTAATCACCCATACAAGATCACATTTACCTCCAGTCATAGTTAAACCCATCACAACATTAGTGGTGACCTTCTCCCATTTCTATTTTAGTATTGTTATAAGACGCAACAATCTAGAAGGAACATGGTGTTCAGCTTTCACCTCTTGACATGTCAGATGCCTTGCAACATATTTTGCTACATCTCTTTTAATCTCAGGCAACTAATAATGAGACTTTAATTCTAAATACATCTTTGTGCTCCTAGGATGTATAGAATAAGGAACTTCAAGTGCTTCCTTCAGTATCTATAACCTTAGGTCATCTGTACTAGGTACACGCAACCTATTCTTGTAATACAAACATCCTTCTTTTGTCAATTCAAATCATGTGGCCTTCCCCTCTTTAACTTTACTAACCATCTGCACCAAATGCTCATCTTTCATCTAAGTCTCTTTAATCTACTGTTGAAAAATAGGTTTCACCTGTAACTCTGCTAAAATAGCATTTTTTAAAGTATACTGCAATTTGGCATTTATAGCTTTGAAAGTTACCATGAATTTCTTACTTAAAGCATCTACTACCACATTTGCTTTCCTCAGGTGGAATCAATCAGATAGTCATAATCTTTTATAAATTCTAACCACCTTTTCTGCCTTAAATTCAACTCCTTTTGAGTGAGGAAGTATTTTATCCTTTTATGATCCATATAAATATAACATTTTTCATCATACAGATAATGCCTCTATATTTTTAAAGCAAAAATAATAGCAGTTAGCTCCAAGTCATGAGTAAGATAATTCCTCTCCTATGGCTTCAATTGTCTTGAAGTATAGGCTACTGCTTTTCCATCCTACATCAACACACAACCCAAACCATTCAGTGAAGCATCACTATACACTATGAAATCCTTACCCTATTTAGGTTGAATCAGGATAAGAGCTTCTATCAACATCTTCTTCAATTTCTAAAAGCTTGCTTGACACTTATCATCCCACTTAAATCTCACACTCTTTTTGATCAATCTAGTCAAAAGAGTAGCAATGATAGAAAACCCTTTCACAAATCTCCTATAATATCCTATTAATCGTAGAAAACTTCTTATTTAAGTCACATTCCTAGGTGGTTCCCATTCTAACACTGCCTTCACTCTGCTAGGGTCAACTCTGATCCCTTCTACTAAAACTATATATCCTAGAAATGCAACTTCACTCAGCCAAACTCACATTTATTGAGCTTGGCATATAACTATTTCTCTCTTAGAGTCTGTAATACAACCCTAAGATGTTGTTCATGTTCTTCCTTTTTTCTATAATATACCAAAATATCATCTATGAACACTACCACAAACTGGTTAAGATAAGGTTGAAAAACCTTATTCATTAGATCTATAAAAGCTGTTGGTGCATTAGTAAACCTAAATGGCATCACCAAGAATTTGTAATGCCTGTATCAAGTTCTAAAAGTAGGTTTAGGTATGTCAGCCTCTTTGATTCTCAATTAGTGATACCCAGATCTCAAATCAATTTTTAAGAATACACATGCACCTCTCGACTGATAAAAAAATCATTAATTTTAGGCAATGGGTATTTACTTTTCGTAGTTATCTTATTCAGTTAATTGTAATCACTACATAATTGGAGCAACTCATCTTTCTTCTTTACAAACAATACAAGTGCTCCTTAAGGAGATACATTGGGTCTAATAAAACCCTTGTCTAACATGTCTTATAGCTATACCATCAGTTTTTTTAATTCAGCAGGTGCCATTTGATAAAGAGAAATAGATATTAGATCTATACTATGATATACCTCAATTTCAAAGTTAAGCTCTCTTTGAGGTGGTAAACCTAGCAACTCATTAGGAAACATATCAAAAAATTCAGAAACAACAAGGATATGTTTAAGATTGCAGCTAAGAGTATTCATGTCAATGGCATAAGCTAGGTAAGCTTCACACCCTTTTCAAAGAAGTTTTTGTGTTGTAATAGTGAAGATAAGATTATTCAAAAGACTTCTCTCACTATCCATTATCACTTATTAGCCCTCTTCAGTCTTGAGGGTTAATTTCTTATATTAGTAGTTAATTATGGCTTGTTGCTCAGTCAGCTAGTCCATTCCTAGTATCACATCAAACTCATGGAATGGTAGATCAATCAGATTAGCATAAAATTGATATCCTTGAATTACTAGAGCACACTGCCTATATACCCTATTCACAGTCACACTCTATCCTATAGGATTACTAACTCCAATATCTGTATCAATATATTCAGGCTCTAACCCCCTATTATGTGCTTGTGTAATACATATATATGAATGAGTAGAACTCAGGTCTATTAATGCCAAAATTGGAATATCAAATAAATAAAAAGTACTAATTATAACATTTAGTGCTATAGCCTTTTCTTTGGCTCTCATAGCATATTGTCTAGCTGAAGCACGAGCCTCAGACCTTCTACCCCATTTAGCACTAGGTTGCTCTCCTCTATTCTATCTTTGACCTTAATTCTGAGGTGTAACATTAGATGCCTGTGTTTGAGCACCCTCTGACTGTCTCTAAGGACACACTCTTCTATAATAATCTCTAGCACCACAATGGAACCCTCTCTGAGCATCTAGCCAGTCTACACTATCCCTAATGTCTCTTCTAATAGGTATTACAAGTTAGAGGTCTATTTCTATTACCCCATGTACTAGAAGCACTATCAACTCGAGGAGGTAATCGAGGTCTACCCATAGAAGCTTGTCTAGATCTCTAGGACTGTACCTATCTCTACCCCTGATACCTTGACTGATATTAGGGCCTAAATTAAGACTATAAATGTGACTGACCCTCTTTTCTTTTTTTATTATCCCATGACACTACACTGGACTGTCCTACAGTGAACTGTCTCTTCCTCTAGAAGAAATCCCTCTTCTCTTGAATCATTTCTTCCATGTCATATATAGCTATCACTAGTACGACAAAATCTTTCTCTCTAAGGTTTACTATTTGCATTCTTAATTCTACATTCAACCCCATTAAAAATCTCTTACATTTCTCTTCTTTATTGGGAATTAACTCTTTAACATACTTCAGTAGCTTGGTAAAATCTTTGATAGACTCTAACATTATTCTTTTACCCTGCTTCAAGTCAAGAAATTCCTATCTCCTTTTGTCCTTATATGAGTCAGGTATGTATTTTACCCTGAACTTCTTAAGGAAAAATTCCCATGTTAGGTTTGTAGGTGTTTTTCATTTGCTAATAGTATTCCACCAATTTAGGCTTCTTCCTAAAGAAGATAAGTGGCACATTAATAATTTTCTTCTTCTGTACAATTCAATTACTCTAAAATTTTAAATATTCTATCTAGCTAATACTCAGCTCTAGCAGCATCATCTTCTTTCCTCTTTAAGAAATCAATAACTCCCATCTTTTTTAGCCTCTCTAAACATGTTTTCTATAGAGGAGCTGGTGGTAGAGGTGGTACTGAAGTTGGAGGAGGTAGAGGTGGATTAACAATAGTATTATGTCTAAGTTCACTATATGTTGTAATAGAGTAGGAGATGCTTCTGCTTACTATTGACCAAGCATTGGTGGTTGTGGCTACTATGCAACATCAATGGGTTTAGGTACTAAAGCATTGCCTACCCTTTATATAGTTGTAGGTGCAAAACTAGCCACTTCTTTTACCCCTCCTTCGAGCACCTAATCAGCCATATGCTTATTACAAAAGGAACAATTTATTAGCTTTGTACAATATAGCAGTTTAGAGGAATTAAAACTTAGACAGTTGCAATTATGTACTCTACCTAGGAATATTAAACATATGCTCTGATACCACTAAATGTAACACCTCCTACTAGATTCCTAAAGAAACTAAATAAGCGGTGCACTTCCCACTAGGTCACCCCTATTGAAATTGTTCTTCTTGTACATTCCTTTAACTTTTACTAAATTCCTATTATTTGATTCATCTTAACTCAAAAATTGGTTCTTTCAACTTAAAGGCTCAACTTAAGGTAATACAAGTCTTTTATACCACAAATAGCCATTTATCAACTTCTCAAATTTTTTCTTAAATCCAGCAACATAACGGTTGTCCGGGTGAGTATCCAAATTCTTAAACCTATAATAGCACTTCTATAAACATATTTCACATCTCCTAGAACCTTCCGGTCCCCTAAATATATCCCTATCATTATCTATCTATCAATTCATGAACACAAGCCTCAAGCCATAATTAAGTGATCCATATTTAGAGCTTTATGTTCACACACCATAACATAAAATAAAGGAATCCATATATTCTAATAGTTTGATAGTTTACTTAATACAAACATATTCTACACTTATATAAATATGTACATTACATGCCTTTTATCTATATAAAACCCATTTTCCCACTAAAGTATATTAAATGCAAAAGCAATACAATATATATATTTTAACTTGTTAGCAATTATCCTCTAAACTCTAGTTGCACGCTTTTTAAGGATGTCTAGTGAGTGTCTAACTAATAGTCCATTAACCTTAATTTATGCTTATTTCTTTATTGATTACCCTTTCATAATATTCTTAAGTGAAAAATAGATAGATATTGTTTTTAATTTCGCAGTCCAATTTTAGCTTAGTCTAGTATTTCCATAATTAGATAGTACCAGTAAATTTCCAATTCTACTTTTAGGTCTTGTGTTGACCAATATTTAAATTATATTATTCTTAGTTTTATTACATATTAAATTTCTAGTCAATGGCCATTAAATTTTGGTTCAGGTAATGGCAATTCTAGAAAATTATAAGTCATTTCTTTAACTTGCAAAAATCATTTTAAAGGCTAATTCACATCCTTTTTCAGTGTAGTTTTCACCAATAATTTCATACTATTTATAAGCCTAAAGCCAATCATCCATTAGGCCATTCACAAGGCCAAATCATAGGTATTTATGCCATTACATTTAATCACATCATTATAGCCCCTTTTAGGCACATATTTTAGACACATTACAAGCCACTTTTTAAGTCACTTTCTGGTTCAGTTCAAGTCTCACTTTAGGCTACTTGTCAAACCTTTATACTAGATATTTTTTTATTAATGAAAACACATTCAATAGTCCATTTTATATCATGCCAATCTCATAAACTTCTGCAAATCATACCAAGGTCATTATTGCATATTATGTTGATTACATTAGGCTTTGTATCATATATTCATTACACACATATTACCTAAGTTTACATGTCCTTTTTAATGCCATTGCCTCGGGTCATGGTTATTTAATAGCTTCTTTATACATTTTATTAGGATCATTCATACATTCATTATTTCATACACAGTATAAGCACTCCTACATACAGATAATCACATTATCATGTCACTTAAGGTTGCATATACACCTTAATTCTATGGGCCATTAATGGAAAACACACTAAACATTATTCTAACAACCCAATTATCATGTCATTCATTCTAATGTCATGCGTTAACAATCCCTTAACATTTAGAACATCTCAATTAAGCCTTACACACATATTTGTGTCCCCTAAACTTCTTGACCAAATAAAAATTTACTACTAACACTATTCCTTTCATCAACTTACCATCCACACCCCCTAATCAATATTCAATTAAGCCAACACACTAAACTAACTACATCTTATCCAAGTCTAACACATTATGGCATGCTTGAAGCTAAAACTCAATTGTGAAACTTTTAGACATGAGGTAAATGCTAGAATTCACATACCTCTTAGAGAGAAAAGTCAAATTGCACTCCTTAAACTTAAAGAACTCCTTAAACTTAAAGAACAATTTTAAGATGTTGTTCATGCTCCTTTTGATTCTTCAAATATATCAAAATGTCCTCAATGAACACCACAACAAACTGATCTAGATATTTTTTAAAGATCCTATTCTTAAAGTCCATTAAAGCTATTAAGGCATTAGTGAGTCCAAATGGCATCACTAGGAACTCATAATGCCTATATCTAGTTTTGAAAGTCATTTTAGCAATATCATTCTCCTTGATCTACAACTGATGATACCTCGATCTCAAGTCAATCTTAAAAAAGACATAATCACCTCTTAGTTGATAAAAAGATCATTAATTCTTGGCAATGGATATTTATTCTTTGTTGTCACCTTATTCAGTTGCTTGTAGTCAGTGCATAACCGAAGCGACCCGTCTTTATTCTTTACAAAGAGTATAGGTGCTCCCCAAGGTGAAGTGCTAAGTCTAATAATACCTTTATCTAGAAATTACTACAACTACATTTTTAATTCCTTCAACTATGTAAGTGCCATTCGATCAGGGGTAATAAATACAGGTGCTGTACCAAGATATACTTCAATCCGAAAGTCAAGCTCTCATTATATAGGTAATCCTTGTAACTCATTTGGGAAAATATCAAGAAATTATAACACTACTAGAATTTGTTCAAGGCTGGGTGTAGAATTACTAGTGTCAACCATATAGGCTAAGTATGCTTCACATCCTTTATGGATATGCCATATAGTTGTGACAACTAAAATAATGTTATCTAGGGAATTTCTCTCACCCACTACTATCACCTCACGTCCCTAGGCTATCCTAAGGCAAAACCTCATATGTTTACAGTTAACTATCGCCTAATGTGTAACACCCTTATTCAATTCTCGAAGAAACCCGATAAGAATGCTACTTCCCATATGGTTACCCATATTGAAATGACTCTTAAATTTCATTCATTTAATACTTCATGATTTCATATTAATTAACATATCATATTATTATTTTTAGATCTTTCATTTATTTTGTCATTATGTAAGTCATAATACATTGTTAAAAACTTTAATTTTATTTGAAACATATTTTATAAAAATTTGGATAGCATAATAGCTATCCGAGTTAAAAACCAAAAATTTTACTATCATGAAAGTAACACTTCTATACATAATAGTCATCACTTCACATCCATATGGACCCATCTGTTCCTCTCAACTCAGCACTCACAATTATAACATCATTTCACATGCATCACAACCATCATAGGCAATATAGGGTCTCAAACTCATCATAAAATAGAAACAACAAATAACAACATTCATATATATTCGGATCATTATAGACATATATTTGTTTTTATCTTTCTATTATCATTTACATGTCATAGGTTATGCTTACATCCACTTTTATCTTTCTTACACAAATCCATATTCTATCTATACATGAGTACAACTCTTAATTATAGACTAAAACTAGATAGAGAACTATACCAAAAAAAAATGCTCTTCAGCTACTGAGTCTTGACTCCTCTCACTTCTCATTTTCTACCCATGCATCAAAACACCGATACACTGAGTATAACTCAATGGTGAACTAGAGAAACATAAAATATAAATCTACACACTCACAGATGCAATCATGTAGTTATAGATAGTATGCAATAGTTTAAGTGTTTAATAGACAAATCCCAAGTTATATACAGCAAAGCATATGTTAAGCTAATATATTTTCATTCTTAAAAACCAATCACTATTCATTTTATAACATAGTTAAATTTCTCATAATATAACTTAGATTAAATATGGCCTATACTGATAGACTATACCTATAGACACTAGAAAGTGGAATGAAAACTATGTAGTGGCCTATATTTTGGACCTCGATAGTTACACCTACCTATTGTACAGTGGCTCATATTGAACCTTAGTGGCTATACCTGCATTATCATATAGTGGCTCACATTGAACCTCAGTAGTAGCACCCACGCTATAGTAAATAGTACAGTAGCTCTCAATGAACCTCGACGGTTGTACTCATGCTATCATGTAGTGGCTCTAATAGAACCTCGATGGCTGCACCCATCCATAACAATACTATGAATGATAATAATTGAATTGACTCAAATTTAGTAGCTACTTAATTTCCTAAATGATCGGTTAACTATCTAGTGGGTGTTTAACTATACGAGCGTTAAATTCCATTTTTATTTCCCATTCAAGTTATGGTCAATTGACTTTGTTTCATGTCATTGTTCATTATTTTTGTGATCCGTTATTAACCACTTTTCACATTCACATTTCTAAGTGATTTACATAACCACTTTATCATTCTTATTCTCAATCTTTTCTCATCATCAAATATCATTTATTCATTTCATTTACTTACATAATAATGTCACATAATTGTTTATTTGTATACTCATAAATATATATCCTTCTATAACATTATTTTCATTTCAAATACCATATTATTATCAATTCACATTCATTCATCAAACATTTTTCCTCAATCCCATTTTCTCATTAAAATTATACCATTTACATACATATAAACTAAATACACTTACACATAACTCTTAGGCACCATTCAACCATATATGTTTCTTCACTTTACACATTTATTTTCATCAATTTCTCATATCAAAACACTTCATATAATCACACAAATAATATACATTAAACATGTCATTAATTTGTATACTTTTACATGTGTTTTTTACATTTCCATACAAGTTTTTTTTTACATATTTACATGCATAAATGTACAAATAATGGTTCAAGCTCAAATTCACATACCTTTCACCACTTTTTACTCAATTCGAGGCTTGTCTCTACATTTGTCTCCTTGAATTATTTCTTTTCCTACACATAATTACATCTCACCTTATAAATATTCCTAAAAATCCAATATAACTACAAATTCAATTCTAATTACATGAATTATCTTAGAATGAATCTTAG
>CANXYI011374870.1:0-11781 GCA_948208565.1 Hura crepitans | reverse complement strand
CAATTTGGAAATTGGTAAACTATAGATACTCTAGATTATAGTTATGCTTTTGGTTTTAAATTTGGATGTGTATATATTTTTCTATGAATTTTTCTAATTTTTGACATATTATAGAATTTAGAGAAGAACTAAGAGCATGAGAATTGAGGTAAGAAAAGTTTGTAAGATTAATCTCAAGATGTTGTAGAATACCTCTATAAGTGTATTCGATAAAATATATGCTTGGTTGTATAAATTGTAAAAATTCCATAATAAATGCATTTAGGGTTTGGCCATTAAATTAAGGATAAAATCCTTATGAATTGTTCTCAAAACTAACATACCTAAAATGGAATGGGCAAGAAATAAATATAAGAAACTAGCCTTACTAAATGAAAAAAGACAGAGCCTTATACCGCAACTAGATATACCAAAAAGGATGATGAAAGTCTTTAACAAACATGTTAAGCCTCACAAAATAAAAGAAGGAGATCTAGTACTAAAATAGATAAGATAAAATCTATAAGATCCAAAGGGAAAATTGAAGCCAAATTGGGAATGCCCATATATAGTTAAACACCTATTTGAAAATGGAATAGCAAGGCTATTTGACATAGATGGGAATGAATTTCAAGAACCTATCCATGTTAATCAATTGAAGAAATACTTTGCTTAGCTTATGCACTAGTAAAAAATCCATTTAATTCTACAATGCATGGATAAGTTGTTATTCCATATGCCTTTTGTTTAAGCATGATTACTGTGTTTAGAGTTATTAAGACTAAGTACTCAAATGAGTATGTGAAAATGGGTTTCTTTTTTTATAAGGAAGATGATGGATGAAAAAAGATGTAACTAATGAAGCATTTTAAACAAAATTCATCAATTACTTTATAGAGCAAAGCACAATGGAAAAGAAAAGGAAATTCTACTCCTATTTTAAACTATTTAACTACATTATGTGAAGAAAAAAAGGGAAATCTAACAAAATCTAAAAATGGCACTTAAGGCTTGAGCAATTACCTGAAGAAGAGTCATAAATACTTATATCAATCAATCTATAATTTATAAGCTAGAGAATCATCAAAATGATGGCCTTATTTTCTTTTTCTACATCAATTTTGTCTTAAATGGGTTGGGTAGGCCATATCTTAATAATGTCACCTTTAAGTCTTGCCCTCCAAAAACTACTTCTCATGATGGATAGCTCACTCGAGACTAGAATTTATTGTATAATCACCAAATTGACAAGGAGTATACCAATTAACCTTCTTAAAGCTAAGCAAAATCACAGCTTCCTCAAAAAAAAGGAAGAGTAATATAAGACAACCTCTACCTAGGACAAACAAAATACATAGCATTATCAGTTAAACCCTTTTAAAATTAAAGCCAGTCCTTGGTATATTTTCAAATAATATAGACTAGCCTATGAGAAGAAAGTCTAGGTTGACACCTCACAAGTTCTCCTAAAAAAGGAATATCATTAATTTTTCTTAAAGCCATAATTAAAGCAATAGTAAACTACCAATGAAATGGGAAGTAGGATTATGGCATACCTTATCAAGGCCCAATAAAGTCTCAGTAAAAACTAATGGAATTAGGTTATTACTTTTATAAAGATGATAGAGCAAACTAGTGATAAAAAAACTCACCTTTTCCAAAAGGGCTGACTAGTAAAAATTGACAAATAAGGTAATAGGTAGTGATATTAATGCTCCTTATGTTAGGAAGGTTATTTAAGAATAACAACTTCTCTAAACCAAGCTGATGGTTGTGTGTCAACACATAAGTATACTGAGGTTGATCCAAACCAAAGGTAAGAGTAAGTTATGAAGGATATGGCACATGTGTATTAGACACAATCATGGAATAATTCTATGTGCATGAGAGCTTTAAGATAGCTTGGAACTCTTCAATCAAGGGATAAGTTTCTTTAGAACCAAAATGAAAAACATGATCATTTAGATCCCAAAAATGAGCAACAGTTAGAAGAGGCATATTTAACTTAATAGGAGCTAGAAACCTCTAACTAGCCAGACCTATGGACCTAAGCATATCCTAATCACCATTGGAAATGTTGATGATAAAAGGAAGCAAAATAGTGAGGAATTCAAAAGACATGATTGAAATCACCCTTAAGAATGAGAAAGAATAATACAATTTAGATGTAATACATTATAGAGGGTTGAATTATGGGTTATATAGAGCTATGAACAACTAAAACATGATCTAAATTGGATTAGGAAAAGGAATTCAAAAAATCCAAACTAGAGTCAAATCATAGAGTGCCTTCACATAATTGTTCTGTAAGTTACGATATCGTTACATAACTATAATAAGTGGGATAAAGCAAAAAACAAAAGGATACCTTCAAAACATAACAAAGAAGAAAGTAAAGAGAAATATAAGAAGCAAGAATAAAGGATTCATTCATAGTAAATCAAAATTCATACAACATAGTTAAAAAGAAAGAAAGAAAAATCCTATGTGCTAACAGTATGACTAGAAGACAAAAAGCTATCCTCCTTAAAAGCCTAAACTGATCTAGCTACTTTCTCAGGGTTTATGCCATCCTGTCTCAACTTATAAGCATATACCTTAAGTTTAACTTCTTAGTCAACATATAACTACCTTTTACAGGCTAGCCACCTCTCAAGACAACTAATTGTTTATCTCTTCTCCTGTGTAATGTCCTAAAAGAAAGGTTAAGAGCATATGAATAATTATATAGAGTTTTTTTAAGCATAACATTCATACATATAGGATAGAATTATATATATTAGCTCTGTGGGACTACACCATAAATTCATTCTACAAACCCACAATAAGACCATCAGCATATTCCAAATACATCCTTTGAGCACTATAAAGCAATAAAGAAAATGTCAGAATGGGACACTTTGAAGGAAATGAAGAAGGAAAATACAAAAGTGTGAAGATATACCTAGCTAGCTATAATAGGAGTAAATGGTGTATTCATATGAGGAATCTTTATAGTGCCTCTGCATAAAGTTCTCTCATGGTCAAAGAAACTAAAATAAGGCTCAAATCTTACAAACCAATCATCCAATATCCCTTCAAAAGAAGATAGACTAGTAGGAGGTTTAGGAGATGAGATTTCCTCTTAAACTAAAGGAGTAGCAAGCTAAGAAAACCAAAAAAAAAAAAGACCAAGGATTAGAAGAAGAAATAGAATAAATAGAAAAAGAGCAAATGACAAAGTTACTCATAGAATGAGAAATGGTATGACACACAAATTTTCCTTAAAAGAGAGGTAATTACCCCTCTTATCAACTACAGCCTTAATAGGAATACCAACACTACCCTACTCAACTAACTCAGTAAGAAGGAAGAATGTACTCAAGCAAGACTCAGTTGGATCTTTAGGAATAGACTCGAAATAGTAGCCCCTGTGCCACTCCAGTACTCTATCACTAAAATACCAATACCTAAAGGAAAAACCCTCCCAAAGATACCTCTACATAGCTCAAGGAAAAAAAGCTCTCATAGTAGGACTCTATTCAGTTGCGTCGATACCCCACCAGCAAAGACAAGCCTATTGTTAGAATTATGCCCAAGACTCATGTAATAGGGTTATATTCATGTATTCAAACCTTGTGAATTTATATTATAAGGCATTTCTCTTTTATGTCATGCTACTTATATATATGAATTATAATTATTTCTAATGTCTTAAACCATGTTATAAAGTCCATGGTATAAAACCATAATGCAGAGGAAATCATGAAGTGTTCATGATGTGAGATTCATATTGCATGCAAATGCGATATGCCTAAATATCCCTAATCATAGTATTAATAAGATGGGACATTGTTACTATAGATAAATCAGCACATGTTATACTTCTTGATTGGATTAAGCAGTAGTTCTCTCAAGCTATAAGCATAGAGATGCTTAAAGTTAACATATGAATGCTTACTTAAGAAGTAAGTACATTGGAAACCTACCATGAGATCTTTACATGTATACTTAATCTATGTCAGTGAAAGTATCTCATTGTATCAGTGGTGTAAGTAATGTTAGACTTGAGATCACTATCTTAAATATAGAGTGCCATACTTTGATTCCAAAGCTTTTACTTCGAGTAGGAAGTATACACAGTAAAGTGCTTTGGTATGGCATGACATATTTGAAGATAGGGTAGTAATCAACAAAGGATTCACCACCCTAGACTACTGTAGGGAGTTTATCTCACAATTCTAATGAGTAACCTATATTTAGGAATCTCTAGCTAGAGGAAAGTGCCATGTGTTAATGTAATTCACTAAGGGAATTTTGGAAATAAAGGTGAAATTATCATAATGATATGTTTAAGGCTTAATTAGATATATTCAATTAAGCTATGAGTTGACACAAGTCCATACTAAAAAATGGATGAGGTAAAAGATGGTGAAAGGAATTTATTACACCACAACTATATATGGAAGGGTTAAGTCAAACTACTTAACTTTTTAGCACATAGGTTATCATGATGCATGGTTAGATTCCTCTCTGGACCTGTATAAAAGGTATATATCAATTAGTGAATTGATATTGATTCAATAAGATTGAATCTATGGAGTCCTAGTTTGACTAGGACTCTAATTCATTGTGTATTGCCAAGTTATTTTGGAAACCCATAAAGTCACACACATAAAAGGAGTTTGAGGAAGCTTCAATGAGATGTCATTAGAAGATGCATTAAGAAGAATAAATAAGCAAATGAGCTTTAGGGCCCACTTGTAAATGACAAGTTCAGAAAATTAGGGTTTTTTTTTTCTAACTTAAGCCTTGTCAAGTCCAAATTTTAATTGTTCTTGCATCTAATTTTTTATAAGCTTTAAAAAGGGTTAAAAGGCCTTAAATTAGAGTAATTATTAATCTAAAATGGGGCCTAAAAGTGCCATATAGGATTAATAAAAGTGGGGTTAAAGTAAATTTCACGTAAGCTTATTAAAAGGCTTACACATATAGGACAAAAAGGGGTGCAATTGATGGGTCCATTCTAGTTTGACTTTATTGTAGATTTTATGTAATGCCCTAAAATACTAATTTTATGAATAGTACTTCTCTAGGCATGAATAGTGTTTTTTGAGTAACGGGTCACACCAAGGAGGCCAATATGGAGTACAAGTCATAAAACTTTTTATGGGTGAAATGAAGATGAAAATGAAGTAATTAGCACTTTTCATGTAATCAATAAATTATTTCATGTTAATATCTAGTGAATAGTAACCTTAATTTAAATCGAGCCAAGAACTACCTAGGATGTGCCTAGACTGACTTAAAAATAGCACACCCTATAAGTCAAAATTTCTAAATAGTCCAATGGTGGTGGAATTGGAATTGTCTGAGGTCGTTTGATATTTAAATAGAATTTCTTAACTATATGAGTGAATATTTAACCTAATTTTCATTAGAGTTTGGGCCCGAGATTTTATAGGTCCCGTAGTCAAGTAAATCATTAATTTTTAGTAATGAAAGTGTAAATAGGATTAATTGGGACCATTTAATCACCACATAAAGTGATTGTGGCCATCCATCTTCATAATATAAAAGTGACTGTGTGCGTATAGGTGTATAGTAATAAGATGAAGCCTTCTTCCTACCATTTTCTTCAAAAAGCTAACGCCACCCACCTCCCCTCCCTTATTTTCATCCTTTCTTACTCGAAACACCTCAAAAACCTTTGAATATTATATGGAAAATGATCCTTGTGACATCTAAAACACAATTCTAGCCTCAATTTTACTAAAAATAAAGGTTTTGAGGAGGAAATAGAGCTTTGAAAATTTAGGGTTTTGAACCCCTAAATCACACCGAGCCTTGAATCGGATACCGAACATTTTTCTAGGTAACTGTAGAAGCTCTAGATTATGATTATGCATTTATTTTTGAATTTGGGGTCATAAATATTTTTCTTTGAATTTTTCTAATTTGTGACCTATTATGGAATTTAGAGAACAAAGAGAGGAATGAGAACAGAGGTGTGGAAAGGTTATAGGATTGATCTCGAGATGTCATAGAGCATCTCTCTAATTTGGTCTCTAGGGTATTTTAGGGTTTAGAGAAGAGTAATGAACTTAACAAAATGAAAATTAGAGGAAAAAAAATAGCAAAATACAAAGGATTGAAATTGATGAACATAATATGCAATTTAGGGATGTAGATAGAATTAATGAAATTGTTACATACTAAGGGGAAATTAAAATGTAATGGACTAAAATAATTGGAAATGACTCATAATGGGAATGTTTATTAGTGGTTACATGTAATTGTATGAATGTGATGTCCGAAATATGTATGTGTGTAAAGTGATACATATAGTGTACATGATGTGTAACACGTGTTACTATAATTAGTTATAAATAATGTTAATGATAAATGTATAGATGATGAAAGATAGATAACAATGCATGTAATGAAATAGTGATAGGAGTGTATAGATGCAAAAGTTGTAATGTACAAAATAAGGCTTGTGATACAAAATACAAAATGTGAAGTTGACAAAGCAATGTTAAGATGTGAATTAATGATATGGACATGGTAATGGTAATGGTGTCAAATAACATGTTAGGCATGATATTAGGGATAAAAAACCATGTGTATGTGTGTGCATGATGTATTGCCGAATGGAGCACTTGAATGGCATAGTATGTGTGGTTAGGTATATTGCATGTTAGGTATGGCAATGGCATGTAAAGATTGTGTATAAATCATGATTGGAAAATGGATAACTATATTGACATGTATGGTATGAAAACTTGGCAAATGATGACCTAAATGAGCATATAAAATGTGCTTAAAAGATGATTAGTAATATGATGTCTTTATGTGCGCCATTTGTGGCATGTTTATGAAATATGTTTCATAGAAAGTTATACAAAGAAATGATGTAAGAATGATGGAGTTTGGGTTGGCATGTTTGATGCTATGAAAGACACAAAATTTGAAATTTACCAAATGAATAGTAATATACCCGTAAAATGACCAAATGAATAGTATTTTGCGATAAAAGGCTAAAAATGCTAACTTGTGTGAAATGTTATGTGTAATGTAATTCATTAGCATAATTGACTTGAAACCTAGTAAAAATGATATTAGATACCATAATTAACTAAGGAATAGTAATTTGGCCCATCAATTAGACACCCACTGGATGGGTTGACTAGTCAACTAAAGAGTTAGCAACTATTAGGCAATTTGGTCCTCCTAGGACTATTGTTGTCTATTGGATGTGGCAGGTGCAGTCACCGAGATTTTGAGATGAACCCTACACACTTGGGTATTGGGAGGTGCACTTAGGCTAATCCCCACTACCTATTGATTGTCTATAGATAATAAGAGGTCCCACAGGGTTGATCCCTAATATCCATCTGTGGTGCTTTAGGGATGTCACTCGAGGTATTAGGAGGTCCCATGGGATTGATCCCTACTATCCCACTTATAGGTATTGGGAGGTCAACAAACTGATCCCTGCTATTTACCGGTCTGGTATTGGGAGGTCTATGGACTAATCTTTACTATCGAGTGAGGTAGGTGCAGCTACAGAGGTCTAAAATATGGGCCACTGCACAGGATAGATCTTGCTATCTGGTGTCTTAAAGTGTCATTTGTCTGTTATGGGCCTAAGTTGTATTAAACTTAACCATGATCATAATGTATGAAATTTGAATTTGATAACAGGAATGGAAATAGCAGAATAGGATAAGTGGCATCTATTTTAATATACTGTATGATTAAGCCTGAAGTGTCTATGTATGTGTATACATGATTCATATGTGTGTTTGCATGTGTGACATACTTTATTGTATCTATTCTACCACTGAGTTCATACTCAGCATATCGGTGTTCTGATGCATAAGTTATAGATGAGATAGCTATCTAGCTTCAACAGGAGCCAATGTAGCTAACCCAAAGTCCTTTTTGTTATACTTTTGATACTCATTTGGTTTTAGTAGTCAATCACTCAAGGCTGCACAAGCTACGACTGCCTTAAAAACTCAATACGGGTATTATAAGTTTCTAGTGATACTATTTGGGCTCACTATTGCACTGATAGCCTTTATGGATCTGATGAATCGGCTCTTCAAGCTTTACATGGATCATTTTGTTGTGGTATTCATTGATGATATCTTAATGTACTCCAAAACTCGAGAGGAACATGAACAACATCTCAATATTGTGTTGCACACCTTGATGGAGAGGCATTTTTATGCCAAGTTGAGAAAATGTGAGTTCTGGTTGGAAGGAGTAGCCTTTTTAGGTCACATTCCTCAGCTGAGGATATTAGAGTGTACTCGAGAAAGGTTAAAGCTGTGTTGGAATGGATTCCTCTTAGGAATGTGACTGAGATTCAGAGTTTCCTAGGATTGGTAGGATATTATTAGAGGTTTGTGAAAGGCTTTTTGATGATTGCAGCTCCTTTGATGCGGTTGATAAGGAAGGATGTGAAGTTTCGGTGGGATGATAAGTGTCAAGCTAGTTTTGATAGATTAAAAAGGATGTTGATAGAGGCTCCTATCCTTACTCAACTAGAACATGGGAAGGAGTTTGTGATATACAGTAATACTCTACACAATGGACTTGGTTGTGTATTGATGCAAGAAGGCAAAGTGATTGCATATGCCTCCAGGCAACTGAAGCCTCATGAGAAGAACTATCCCACACATGATTTGGAGTTAGTTGCAATCGTGTTTACATTGAAGAGACACTACTTATATGGAGAAAGGTGTTACATCTGCATCGACCATAAAAGCCTAAAGTATTTACCTACACAAAAAGAGTTAAATCTTAGATAGTGGCGAGGGATGGAGTTAATCAAGGATTATGATTGCCTGATTGACTACCATCCAGGAAAGGCAAATATGGTAATAGATGCCTTGAGTAGGAAGCTCATTACCACCCTAAAGCTTATGCATGCCCAAGTAGAGTATACAGTAGAAGATGCAATTTTGGCTGCATGTTAAATTTAACTTCAGGCAGTAGATAAAGGAGGCCTAATTGAGAGATGCACAGATGTTACAAACTATGAGCAAAGTTAAAGAGGGGAAGATGATAGGATTTGAGCTAGATGATGATGAAAGCCTGTATTATCAAAATAGGCTATGTGTGCCAAAAGTGGATGGATTACGAATGCAGATCTTTAAAAAAAGCTCATGAAGCTCTATATTCCATGCACCCAGGAAGCATGAAGATATATTTTGGGTTGACCATTATTGGTGGCCAAGAATAAAGTGAGAGGTAGCAGAATATATGGCTCAATCTTTGACATGTCAGCAGGTGAAAGTAGAACACTAGGTTTCATAGGATTGTTACATCCAATAGCAATTCCAAAGTGGAAATAGGAGAAGATCACCATGGATTTTGTGATAGGGTTGCCAGTGACCAGAACTAGATGTGATGTTGTATGGGTGATAGTAGATAGGTTGATGAAGATAGCTCATTTCATACCAATAAGAATGGATTACTCCTTAGAGAAGCTGGCTAGATTATACATTTATGAGATTATGTGGTTACACAGAGTACCAGTAGCCATAATCTCATATCGAGATTTGAGATTTACTTTTAGGTTTTGGAAGAAGTTACAAGAGCCATTAGGTACTTGATTGATGTATTACATAACATTTCATCCTTAGATGGATAGACAATCAGAATAGGTGATACAAGTGTTAGAAGATATGCTGTATAGTTGTGCAATAAAGCTCAGAGGCAATTAGGATCAGACCTATCATTGGCTGAGTTTGCATATAACAACAACCACCAGGTGAGCTTAGAAATGGCACCTTATGAAGCTTTGTATGTGATAGGGTTACTAATGACTAGAACTAGATGTGATGTTGTATGGGTGATAATAGATAGGTTGACGAAAATAGCTTATTTCATACCAATGAGAATGGATTACTCCTTAGAGAAGCTGGCTAGATTATACATTTATGAGATTGTGTAGTTACACGGAGTACCAGTAGCTATAATCTCATATAGAGACTCAAGATTTACTTTCAAGTTTTGGAAATAGTTACAAGAGGCATTGGGTACTCGATTGACATACTGCACAACATGTCATCCTTAGACGAATGGACAATCAGAATAGGTGATACAAGTGTTGGAAGATATGCTGCATAGTTATGTAATAAAGTTCAGAGGCAACTAGGATCAGACTTATCATTGGCTGAGTTTGCATACAACAACCACCAGGCTAGCTTACAAATGGCACCTTATGACATGTTTTTAGATAAGTTACCAGGGTTACCTCTATATCGGGAGTTAGACATTGAGATTGAGACATATCCTGGTATGAATCCAATATCTATTACACCATATAAGATGACACCAGTAGAGTTAAAGGAGTTAAAAGTGCAGTTGCAAGAATTATTAGATAAAAGATTCATCAGGCCTAGTGTTTCACCCTAGGGAGTACCTGTGTTGGTTGTGAAAAAGAAAGATGGGTCACTCTAGTTATGCATCGATTATAGGTAATTGAATAAATTGACAGTCAAGAATAAATATCCCTTACCTAGGATTAATGATCTCTTTGAACAAGTACGGGGTGCCAATATCTTTTCCAAGATAGATTTGAGATCAAGATATCACCAGTTGTAGATTAAAAAGAGTGATATCCCTAAGATTGCCTTCAAAACTCTATACGGGCATTATGAGTTCCTAGTGATGCCATTTGGGCTCACTAATGGCTCAATAGCCTTTTATGGATCTAATGAATCGGATCTTCAAGCCTTACATGGATTAATTTGTTTTGGTATTCATCTATGATATCTTAGTGTACTCCAAAACTCGAGAGGAACATGAACAATATCTCAATATTGTGTTACAAACCTTGAGGGAGAGGCATTTTTATGCCAAGTTGAGCAAATATGAGTTTTTGTTGGAAGGAGTAGGCTTTCTGGGTCACATTACCTCAGTTGAAGGTATTAGAGTGGACTCAAGCAAGGTTAAAGTTGTGTCGGAATGGAATCCTCATAGGAATGTGACTGAGATTCAGAGTTTCCTAGGATTGGTAGGATATTATCGAAGGTTTGTGAAAGGCTTTTTTATGATTACAGCTCCTTTGATACGGTTAGTAAGGAAGGATGTGAAGTTTGAGTGGGATGATAAGTGTCAAGCTAGTTTTGACATATTAAAAAGGATGTTGACAGAGGCTCCTATCCTTACTCAGCCAGAATAGGGGAAGGAGTTTGTGATATATAGTAATGCTCCACATAATAGACTTGGTTGTGTATTGATGCAAGAAGGTAAGGTGATTGCATATGCCTCTAGGTAATTAAAGCCTCATAAGAAGAACTATCCCACATATGATTTAGAGTTAGTTGCAATCGTGTTTACATTGAAGGTGTGGAGACACTACTTATATGGAGAAAGGTGTTACATCTACATCGACCATAAAAGCATGAAGTATTTGCCTACACTGAAAGAGTTGAATCTTAAACAATGGCGAGGGATAGAGTTAATCAAGGATTATGATTGCCTGATCGACTACCATCTTAGAAAGGCAAACGTGGTTATAGATGCCTTGAGTAGGAAGCTCATTGCCACCTTAAAGCTTATGCATGTCCGAGTAGAGTATATAGTAGAAGATGCAGTTTTGGCTGAATTGCAAGTTAAATTTGACTTCAAACAGTAAATAAAGGAGGCCCAGTTGAGAGATGCATAGATGTTGAAAACTATGAGTAAAGCTAAAGAGGGGAAGATGACAGGATTTGAGCTAAGTGACGATGGAAGCTTGTACTACCAAAATAGGCTATAAGTGCCAAAAATGGATGTATTGAGAATCAGATCTTGAAAGAA
>CANXYI011374812.1:0-10645 GCA_948208565.1 Hura crepitans | reverse complement strand
TACTAGTGCTAGAAGATATGCTATGCAGCTATGCCATAGAATTTAAAGGCAATTAGGACCAGTATCTGGCATTAGCTGAATTTGCTTACAATAATAGCCATCAAGGCAACTTAGGTATGGCACCATATGAAGCCTTGTATGGTCATTGGTGTAAGACTCCTCTCTGTTAGAGTGAAGTGGGAGGGAATAGAATAGTTGGGTTTGATTTTATTCGAGATGCTGAAAAGAAAGTCAAAGTCATCAGAGAAAGATTGAAAGTAGCATAAGATAGACAGAAGTCCTATGTAAACTTGAAAAGAAGAGACATTGAGTATGAAGTTGGAGAACGAGTGTTTCTAAAAGTATCATTATGGAAGAAGATGCTTTGATTTGGCAAGAAAGGGAAACTTAGCCCTAGATTCATCAGACCCTACGAAATTACAGAAAGAGTTGGGCCTTTAGCTTATAGACTTGCCTTACCGCCTGAATTATAGTAGATACATGATGTCTTTTCATTTATCAATGTTAAGGTGATATCGATATGATCCATCGCATATGGTTGACACATAGGAGATTCAAGTTCAACCAGATTTGACATATGAAGAGGAATTAGTGCGGATCTTAGCCAAAAAAGTGAAGCAACTGAGGAACAAGTCAATCCCACTGGTAAAAGTGTTATGGAAACACCACAACATGATAGAGGTGACGTGGGAGAGCGAGGAGCAGATATGCATAAAATATCCCCACCTTTTTAGTACAGGTAATTTTAAGGATGAAATTTCTTAAGAGGGGAAAGATTGTCATGCTTGTTGGTTAAGGTCTTATGAATAGTAACTTTTCTAGGCTTGAGTGATATTCCCTACGGTGTGGGGTATCGTTACGAGTCCAACAAAGGGCGTATTGATCATAAAACTTTGATAGGCCTAAAAATGGGGAAAACAGATGAATTTAAAATTTTAGTAGAACCAATAAATCATTTTAGGTTGAAAACTAGTGTATGAAGAGATAAAATGAGTTTATGCCAGGATAGCCCCAGGATGTGCCCGAACAAACTCAAAAATACAATACCCTAAACCTTAAAAATTCCAATGAGTATGATGAAAAAGGAATTTTATGTTTTTGAGGTCGTTAGATATTTTTTCTAAATATTTTATTATGGGCGGTGAATAGTATCAAAAAGTCAATAGTTGAATTTTGACTTGAAATTTTATATGGCCCTTAGTTACACTAATTGAGGAATTTTAAAATTGAAATGAGAATTTTTGGAGGTCTAGAGAATTTTCTAGGAATTTTTGAAGCTAAAAATGATATAAAATGAATTCTAGCCATTAGATCGCCACATGTCATGATCCAATGCAACCAACCACACATATATAAAGGGTTACACATGTGGGACCTCACATGTGCCAAACCACTATCTTCAACCTTGAGAAATACCCTAACACGATGATATTTTCTCTCTCCTCTCTACCATTTTCTTTAATTTTCTCTCTCCTCTAATCCTTATAAAAATTATATGAAATCAAACCTCCACACTCTTTAAATTCTTTTTCTTTAGATAGAATTCCAAAAAGAGGCCTAATTTGGGAGATATGTCACTTAGGAGAAAAGTGACATTTTTGTGTGTAAGTGGCCCAAACCCAATTTTTATTTTTGATATAGGTAGATTAGGGTATTCTAAGAATAACCATAGTTTTATATTTCAATTTGGAGCTCTAGATAATTTTTGAGAATTTTTCTAATGTGAAATCTTCTATGTTTAGGGCTTAAGGATTCAAGTGATGAAAATCAAGTGCACAAGCCCTAAAGTGGTTGAGAAAAGGGTGTTTTCACACCCTAGGTATGTGGATAGGCTCAAATTTAATATGTATTTGTGTATGCCATGTTTTATGTACGTACCTTGTATGAAAATGCATGAATTCGGGTGTATGCATGGTGGTTAGGTAAAGTGATGTTATAATGTTGTGAATGGCATTAGAATAATAGGTTTGGCATATTGAATTGGGAAAAAAATGCATGTGTATGTGTGGATGCATGCCTTGGCCGAAATGTGTACTTTATAGATTATGGTATGTATGACAATGGTTATAGCATGTTAGGTGAGGAAATGGCTAAGTTCAGAAAGTGAATATTGATAGTAACATATGTGGTGTGAAATTGTGGTGATTTGGTAACATAATGGTAACATGGTGTAATAACTTGTAATATGGTATGAATATATATATTAAGGCATAAAAATGTTGTTTAAATTAGGTATGTGGAAAAGGAATGTGTACTAGAATTTACATGGCTTGAATTAAGGAATGCATGACACATAAAAATGACCAAATGAATAGTGTCGATCTCGTAAAGTTACCAAATAAATAGTAACTTTGTGACTGTAGGCAAAATTATGGTCTTTTATGTCCATTGTGTTATAATATGTAACTTGGAAATATAAGGGATTTAGAAATCAACGATGTAAAGATTGATAGTTTAATTTAGTCATTAGCATATTAGTTAGACACCCACTAGATAGGTTGATCGGTGAACTAGGGAGTTAGCAGCTGTTAGGCAGTTTGGTCCTTCTAAGGCCACTATTGTGTGCTGGATGTGGTAGGTGTAGCTGCCGAGGTTTTGAGAGGGAACCCTGCATAATAGGGTATTGAGAGGTCCACTTAAGTTGATCCTTTCTACCGGTTTGTCTGTTAGTGAATATTGGGAGATCCCACGAGGCTGATCCCTGCTATCCACTTGAGATTAATGTTCATATGATTCGGGGTATTGGGAAGTCCCAAGGGGCTGATCCCTACTATACTATTTACAAATATTGGGAGGTCTATCAACTGATCCCTGATATTTGCCAGTCTAGTATTGGGAGGTTTACGAACTGATCCCTGCTATTGAGTGAGGTAGGTGTAACTATCGAGGTCTAAAATATGGGCCACTGCATAGGATAGTTCCCACTATCCATTGTCTTAAAGAGTTGTCTATCTATCATGGGCCTATATTATAACAAATTGGACTAAGGGATAAATAAGTTAATTGAACTTAGTAATAAACTATACTTAGAAGAATTAGGGTAATTGTCATGTTTATTGAATATTGCATGCTATATGTATGTATGTTATGACATATTATATTTGATCTATTCCACCACTGAGTTTTATACTCAGCGTGTTGATGTTTCGATGTGCAGGTAGTAGAGTGAGTGACCATCAGCATCTAACATCTCTAGTTTGAGTCTGTTGGTATTTTGCCTCTCTTTTTGTGTTAATGCAGTATACACTCATGTATATTAAACTACTGTGGGTTATGGGTTGTAGATTAAACTGAAGCTGAGAAAATTAGGTATATGTACAGTTTTGTATGTTGATATGAACCTACTTGTGTATAACTATGTGTTGATGGGTCTGAGATCCTATGACCTGAGTATTATGTGCTGCTTAATGTTAATTGTGATCTAAAGGACCAGAAGGGTCTAGGAATGGGTAATGATGGGAAACTGATTTAGAAGTGCTCTTTTCTGCAAGTAAATTTGGGATTTATTACCCGAGTAGTTGTTATGTTGCCTGATTGTCTATAAATGTCTGATAGTCTTATATTAGGATTTTAATGGACTAAAATAGGCAGTAATAAAAGGATAAATAATTAGAAAGGCAATATGGGTAGGTTCAGTCAAAGTTGGTCAAACATAGGTAGAAGTTAAATGAAAGGCCCCTGGGAAATCCAAATATAGGTGACCTCAGCGGAAAGTAGCACACCTTGCTTGTTTCCTATAGAAATGAGTAGGGGGTGTTACAGATAAGATGATTTTTGTCATGAAAATTTGAATGCTACATGGAATGTGATACCTAATAGTATTAGGATTGTAATCCTATTTTAATTTGAATTCATAATTGAATTAGGACTTCAAATTAAAGATAATGATTAGGCTTTGTTCTAATTTAATATGGATAATTGTTATCTAAATGGATTATGATAAGTGAATAAGGCAATTTAGATTTTATTTTAATTTAGAATTTGAATCTAAAATATATGCTCTCAATGTTTAATTTACTTTAAAATTCTAATATGATTAGAACCCTAAAGTGATGTAATTTAATAATATAATGAGATTATTATAGACAAATATGTATTTTTATTGGGGACAAGATCGGTTTAGTGTTTAAGAGTTGCCACCTAGCCTCTACACTAAGACCACTGATCTTTTGTATGAGAAAGGTTTAAAATTAGATCTTATTTATGCCCTAATAATATGCCTTCCCTTATATTGTAATGTTTATCAATCCCATATCATGTAAGCATACATTATATTTAAAGTAGTTATGTCACTTTTTCATGTATAAAAAGTAAATTACGGTATTTAAAGCATACAACAAGTATGATAGTATATAGTACATCAAGAAATTAGGTTATTTATTAAAGGTTATTTGACCTGACAATTACCTATAATTCCATAGGAATTGGTAGTAATTGCCCAACTCCTATCACTAAGAGATTGGTCTTTATTAAAATATGTTTTTTTATATGACTTTTGATTAGAGAAAACTCAAAACCATTTTGTTAGGAAAATACCATTTAATTATGTAGAAAGCCATTTGAAGTGAAATTAGGAATTTGGCATGTAAAATAACTTGTTATACTACCTATTACAACCTAAAATGAGCAAATGATATAACAGGTACAAAACCAAAGGAAATAAAACAATGCACTTAATTGGTCCTTTCTATACATCGTCAAGTCTGTGCAGACTCTATAAAGCTCTAGCATGTGTTTATATAGACTACTGCTTATAAGGGTTATTATCTCTATCCAAACCTCCACTCTAGTGAGAAAGGTCACTTGCATACAACTCAAAGAAAAAGGTTAATGATACTAAATAAGGATTCATAAGGACTAATAAAGAGGACGAGAAATACAAATATATGTAAAAATTGGAATTCAAAGTAAATGTATGCATGGACTATGTTCCTTGTAAAAGGGAGTCCATTTAGGCTGTATAATTAGGTAAACATGCATGACAACACATATATCCATGCATACTACACTCCTTATGAAAAGGAGTCCGTGCAAAATTCAAGATGAAACAAATAAAAGCAAAATAGGATCATCCATATAGACTACGTTCCTCATGAGACAAAGTCTATACGAATTTAAAGATAGAATAAATAAGAATAAAACAAGCTCATCCATATGGACTACGTTCCTCATGAGAGGGAGTCTATGTTGGCTATACAACAGATTTAATATGTCAACAATATGCATATTATAGAATAAAATAATTATACAACATGATAACATCATAGAATTATGTCAATATGGTAAACATAATACATTATAACATGGTACATAAGGAAAATAGGACACTATTATCAAACATAAGTCCATGCAAATGATGAATCATGCACATGTCAATAAAGTAATTTTGCGTGGATGTCATCATGCTTATAGATAGATCTGTGTGATTATGACAAAAATAATAAAAAAGTTAAAACATAAAAATAGTCAATTATATAATATGAAATAGCTTAAAATGATGACCTACTCCTATGATCAAAGTGGGATCACATAGAATCACCTCACTTGTGATCAATGTTTAAAGATCCTAGGCCTATGAAAATAGTAAGAAAGAATAATAGAAGGCCTCAGATCTTCACTTTGTAAGTGGACTTCAAGCAACAATGCAAAAGATAGGGTTTTGGAAGAACAATATTTAAGTATGGGTTAATAGGACTAGTAGAGTGATTCCTAGTTGGAGTCCTCTCTTAGACTTATGAATGGTTGCATTGGCTATTCTCAGAATTGCCTCCTCTGAGATCGCCCCTAAGAAGGGTATTTATAGGCTTTGGGTGATGGGTCTTCCATCTTAAAGTGATAAAATCCTTCTAGGATTGGGAGACAGAGTTCAAATAAAAAGTTCACACTTCTAAAAGCTTTTACATCGATAAGTCTCTATGGACTTGAATATCATATCCATGCAGACCTAGGCAATAGGCTCTCCTGCTAGTCCATAGGCTTTAGGCTAAGTTTTGGGCTAGATTTTTTTTAGTCCATGCAAATATGTGCCTTGGCTTGTCCTTGCGAATCTTAGGCTTTGGGCTCAATTAGTCTAGGCTGGCTATAGTACAGACCTCTTAACATCAAGTTCGGGTGGACTTATGCCATGTTAGTCCGTGTGGACTTGGTTTCTATGTTACTTGCCTTGTTGCTTGAGCCTATCTCTAGTTATCATTATAGGCTAAAAAATGAGGCATTTATAGTTGCACCCAATTTGGTGTGTGTTGTGAAATGCCAAAGCAATAGTACACATCAAAGCACCTGAGTTAGAAATACCTACTTAAAGGTATATTTACCTAGTGTGAAGATACATCAAATATGAATGCTTACCTCTGAATCATTAAAAAAAGCTTGCTAGACTTGAGTTGCATTTTCCCTTTAAAAAAGAATTGATATTATGAAGAAAACTACACTGAATATGGGTGCATGCTTATACTCACCTAAAGTAAAAATCTAACTAGATCAGAATATGTTTTTGCTTTGATGTTTCTAAATAAAGTTTAAATGTAAGATATATCAAATACGAATACATACTCACCTTTGAGTGAAGATGAACTACATTGAATACGAGTTTCTATTTGCCTTCAAGGGAATTTTAATTTGTTGAAGTTGAAAAAAACTACACTAAATATGGGTGCCTATTCACCTTTAAGAGGAAGATAAACTACATCAAATACAGGTGCCTATTTACCTTCAAAAGAATTTCAAGTTTGTTAAAGCTGAAGAAAACTACACTGAATATGGGTGCTTGTTTGCCTTCAAGGGGAATATACACTACATCGAATACGGGTGCCTATTCGCCTCTTCAATTCCAGCTTACTATCTCATGTCTTCATAATACAGCTTGTATATTAAATAATTTTGATCGCACATAAGGTTGTTTGATTGACAAGGTTTAACTAGCTGAAAAGTGGCTTTGATCATACCTAAGGTTGTCTAATCGATGAGGTTTGATCGAGTGGGAAAGAAATTTTGATCATAAGGTTGTTTGACCGATGAGATTTGACCTAGTAGGAAAGAAATTTTAGTGGCACCAGAAGTTATTTCATCGATGAGTTTTGACCAAGTGGAAAGTATTTTGATTACACCTAAGGTTATTGGACTGACAAGGTTTGATTAGATAGAAAGAAATTTTGATCGCACCTAAAATTATAGGACTGACGAGGTTTGATCAAGTGAAAAAAAGTTTTGGATTGGTTTATTAGATTGAATTCAAAAGAGTTAGATTGGACAAGGATTCAAACCCAAGAGAACTGGATTAGTCATAGGATCAAATCTAAGAGAATTAAATTTGAAATAAGGTCAAATTTTAGAGAATTGGATTAGACATAGAGTCAAATTCGAGAAAATTGGATTGGATAAAGAGTCAAATTCAAGGAGATTGGATTAAGCATAGAGTTGAATCCTGTAAAAGAAAATATAGTAAGAGTTAGTATCAGTTTGACATGCTAGGTTTGTTATATGTGCTTGGCTTTCGTTAGTTACGGATGAGAATTTGATTCAAGGAAAATTGAGCAATTGATTGCCTTAATAGTGATTCGAATGCTAGTGCATATGTGTGCTCAACTTGTGAGAGCCTAATTATATGTATCTCTAAGTCACTTAACCGTGTGTGAATATGGTGGTTTGTGAATGCTAATGTATATGAATAAGGTATGTGCACAAGTGAATCGATATGAATGTAGTGCCTTACATGGACAAGTTTTTGCTTAATTCTTAGTTAATTGTAAGGATGAACCTTTTCTATAATACATGGATGAATGCGAATCTATTCTGAATGATGTATATGCATTTTACTTCTCGTTTGTGTCTTTGAGTTATATGACTAATGTTTAATAAGATGCTTATGTGTGTAGACGTAATGAGTGGTGTGCCTATATAGGTAATGTTGGATGAATGAACTAATTCATGTGCAAATGTATTAATATGTCTAGTGATTGGTTTTCTCTTAGATGAATGAATATATTCTATCCTATCTTGGATGAATGAACATGAAACCATAGAGGTAATGAATGAGATAACTTTAATGAATGAATACACTTTATCCTATAAATAAGTATGAAATCATGAAGGTGGTCGATAAATATGGTGATAGAGTGATTCAATGTGAATATTTCATGAATGGGTGGATGAAATTGGTGATGAATGAGTGATATACAAATTTGTTCCTAATCTTTTCTAGATAAAGGAATGCAGTAAGGTATGTTTTTGACTGAGTGGTGAATAATGCATTTCAGATGAATGTAGTGATGCATGTTTGTTCCTAATCTTTTCTAAATGAAGGAATATGGTGAGATATGTGCATGAATAATGCATTCCTAATAAAGGTAGTGATGCATATGTTTTTGGTTATTTTCTCATAAATGAATGAGGAATCAGAGTGAATGGTAAATGCATGTAAGACATGAATATGACTTTTTCTTAAGTGATTTAATGAATAAATCATCTCTTAAATATATGAATGGTGAAGGTAGATACATGTTGAATAATGGTATATTTTATTTCTTGTGATGAATGAGTGGTGAAAGCTAATGTATGTTGAACAAAGGATGCAACTTCTCATACAGTGAATAAATGTTCTTTTATGATAGATGTATGAAGGCAAATGTATAAATAGGCAGAATGGGTTCTTTTTCCTAAAACAGATGTATGAATGAGTGTGAGTGAGTAAACCTATTGTTTTATGATGTATGCATGACAATGTTTATAAATGCATGAGTTAGTACATGTTTTGTTATTAGGATCATTTTCATTTCAGACTTATCATAGGAAAAGCTTGGGTTTGAGAAGAGAGTAAAGTTGTGAAGTTGTATGCTAGGTTGGGGTAATGAGAAAAAGAAGTCTTTTGAAGAAAGAGGTCAAGTTATGGTGATGGGAAGGCTACGAAAGGTGTTTAGAAGTAAGTTGAGTTAAGGTGAGGCCCAAGCTTGGGTGAAATCTCAATTTTTTGTCGAGGGCATTTAAACATATGTGGCTAAAGGGTGAATGATTATGATGAATGAGCATGCAAATGTATGTGATTGCATAGCATAATACTCTTGTTATTAACTGGTCTGAAGATTTTCTAACAAAATATTCTCTCTCAACCTTTAATTGTTGCCTAGACCACCCTTTGTAGATTTTCAATCTAGCGAGGTATGCTATAATTTTTTGTTAGGTGGCCCTTTTTAAGTTTTCAACATAGTGAGCTTTTTTTTCTTTATTTATTTATTATTTCTTTCCTTCTTTTGAATTTAGCTTATTTGTTTAATGTTTGGGATATGATTATATAGTGTTTAATCAATTGGACTTGCACCTCTGAAATGGTTGGATATGTTTTGAAGCTCTTGCCATAGGAGATGAAGTTTTCATATCAATAAGTAGTTTGTTGTGGGTGCCAACTTTATGCCCCCCAGTGTTTTGTATCTTTGCAATTTTACTTATTGTTGAATGTCATCTTTTTGACCTTTTTGAGCATTACATCGATGATATCCCTATTATTAGTCAGTCCAAAGATTTTTTGACTAAATATTTTCTTTCAATTTCCCTAACTTTTTCCTAGGCTCATTCTCTTAGTTGATTGACATAGTGGGAATTAGATAACTCATTTCTTTTTAAATGAGGGAAACTATAGTTGAAAAGAGAATGCTCATTCGTTTGAGGCTTAAGATAAATCTTTCTATTTTTGTGGCTTTAGAGTTTTGGCATCTTAGAGCTTTTAACCTTTGGATTTTAGGTGAGCCAGAACTTTGAAATGCTTGTTGTTTAGAATGGTTTTTAGGTTTTGAAGAAAATGATTAGACATAATGAATTTTGATGCTTTAAGTTTTAGAGCTTATTGAATTTGAACCTTTTTTTTAAGATTGAAGGAAATCATTCATTTAGGTTTAATTACCCCTAGCTTATCATTTTCTTTTTATCTCACATCTCACATTCAGGGATATTTTTTATGCTTTACAAGGAAAGATTAAGTTTTAAGTTTCAAAATTGGGTGTAGCAGTGGTGAGCCATTATGAACTATTGATGGTACCTATGGATTAAGCTTATCATGTTTCTTCCTTTTTTTAAAAATCTCTCAACTCACTTTCAAGAGTACCATGTTATGCAATACTATTGAAAAGCCAAAATGATATTTTCTTAAATTTAATTGATTTAACATAAAAGAAAGAAAACAACTCGAAAGGAAAATAAAGAAGTCCACTGAATCCTTCTATATCCTTGATTAGTGCAATCTTGCTAAAAGACATTATTAGTTTTTTTTAGGAGGCTAGCCTTGTCCTTCGAGGAACTAAGAAATGTCTAGACCTTTTTGTGAGGTGTGATTCTCAAGATTGGATATTACACTAAGATCAATGAGGTTTTGGATGGCATGGTAAAGGTTTTTGCACTTATTAGTGAGGCGACCAATCTTTCGGTGATAGGCACAATATAAGTCGTGCCTATGTTTAGTTGAAAATAGCCCAATTAGTGGTTCCAGTGTCAGTGGATGAAGAAGGTTTTTATTACTTAATTCAATGAGTATTGATAACAAGGGCCTATTAAACTTGGCAAATTTGCATGACAGGGAATTGGGCTTGATGTCTTGGTCACTGTTTGCCCTTTTAAAGGTCTTTGACTTAGCAAATTCTTCTTAAATCATGTCTCAAAG
>CANXYI011374683.1:0-10065 GCA_948208565.1 Hura crepitans | reverse complement strand
GAGATAATAAGTCACCTTGTCTGATTCCTCTAGAAGGTTTAAAAATCTCTGTTTTCTTAACTAAGAATAGATTCTTACTCTGTCCTTAGCTCTATTTCCAAATTGACCATGAAAGTAGAATGCCTTTTTGCTAATGATTTTTCAATACCATTAAGTTGAGCAAGAATTGCCTTTTTGCATTTGAAGACATTCATAAAAAAATTATCAATTATTATAAATACCTTTTTAACAAAATATTTCACGGCTAACTACATTTCCATATCATTACTCCTAACTTCCTTCATAAAACATTTAAATTCTAGATATAGTAGCCACATGCCCAAAATTTATAAAGAGATGGTCCATTAGGGGTTTTGTCAAGATTGAAAGCAAAGAGCAGTGGTCGGTGATATGAGAAAATCCTAGGAAAATGATAAACACTAGCATTTTCATAAGCAAATCTCCAATTTAAATTAAATAAAGCTTGGTTTATACTTTCCTTTACAAAGCCTATGATAAAGTGGGAAAGGATCAACATAAATTGTAAATGAACAAAAATCCTAAAGCCCACTACTCGAGATATAAAGATTCATTATTTGGTATATTAGGATAAAATTCTAACATTTATGTTGCTCCTCTATAGTACCCAGATATCTAACAAAAAGCTATAGGCTTTAATTTGAAAAGAATTGGGAAAACCTAATTAATAAATAATTGTGTCAGTTATAAGACCACTAACATGAGTCTCCAGAAGAATGAGGATAGCAACTGAGTACTGTTTACATATATCTTTCAAATACTACACTATTTTAAAGGCTTTACACCCTAACAATTCCAAGCAAAAATATTAAAATCCATTAATAGTAAATAAGGAAAGAAACAACACACCTACTAGACCAATTATTAGACATAACATCCTATAAGGCTGCTTAAAGCATATTCTTTAGCAATAACATCATTTATAGTCATTGAACCCACATATTATGATTCCCAAAGCTAGTAATCTGCTAACAATTTATTGGCTGACATTTTAAAGAAGAGATACTTTTACTTTTGACTATTTCCTATAAGGAGGCTTATCGATATTATTTTTAAAACCACTAAATTGTGTCTTATTAAGGGTTAAATTTTGAGAAGAACCATGTAAAATGACTTTTTTCTAGAAGTTAGTAGTGCAACTTTGACCATAATATGAGATCTAGGATCCAAAATGGACGAAACTACATTCTCTTATTTATTGTACATACCAATAAACAACTGATACCTTTTAAATTATTTCTAATAATCCATTTTATAGTATTAAAGTTAATATTATCATTTTCAACTTGCATAGGGCTCTCAAAATTGTTAATAGAGAGATTTCCATTAGAGAAATTCCTAAGTGATACATCTTTTTCAATTATTTAATGTTGAAGTTCTCTACCCCACTACTAACCACCTAATTACCCTTATTTTGCTTTTTTTTTTTCCATTTTAACGTTGAGAACTATTTCTATGTTATCCTCTAACATACCCTATTATTCCTACTCATCGAAAAGACAAGTTCTATATTCTCCTAAAATGTAGTAGAAAGAGGGTTAGCTAAGGCTTTAATCTCTTCACTATCTTCTACTAAGGCTACAAATTGAGATACATCACAAAAAATTTAGATTTTATCAACATCAAAAGTAAAAAGATCTCATTGGATACTTTTCAAACTTGATTTCTTGCCTTTCTTTTAACAAGTATCCAAGTGTTGTATTCCAAAAACTAGCAATGTTAACATCTTTATCACCAAACTTTCCTTTATTTAAGGGATTAACTCTATATTAATCAACTCCATGACCAGCATATCCACAATGAAAATAAATAATTAGGATCTTTTCATAAACCAATGATTGCATTCTCCCCGTTAAAATAAAAGATGACCTTAGAGGTTTTGACAAATCAATCTTAACAACTAATCTTACATACTTCGCTTTATCTATTTGAGTAGTATTATAATTAATTTCCAAAAGTTTCACAAACTTCTGGCTAATAACACATAAAACTTATTTGTTATACAAGTGGATTACCATGTTTGGCAATTAAATCAAGGCAACAATTATTTTAATTCTATCTTCATCCATATTAAAATCTAGATTCTAAGGCTGTACAATTAAATGGCAACCAAGAATTATCTAAGGCCCCCTTAGAATGACCTATCAAACTGCACCAGAAAATAATTCTTCTCAAGATTAATAACTTTGTATCGGCCTTTAGCTTCCATAAATTCTCAATTCTTTCATAAAAGGACCTATAGCTAATTAACCTTTCCATCAATTTATCAATAATAACCTTTTTCCATAGTTTAGCTATACATGCTTTAAACTCTTTCAAACTCAAATGTATCATTTAAATCATCAAAGGTTATACCGTTATCAACCATATTTTCCCCCTCATCCTTTGATTTCACTTTTATATCATTAGCCATCAAGGTAACTTTATTCATGTCAAAATCGAACCAATATAATAATTCTCATTAAGCAAACTAGATTCATCATATTTTTATTTAATTGAAACTATTGCATCTCGATATGAAAAAGGATTTTTGATATACTATCTCATTTTTCTCCTTCATCATCTAAATGCATTGCTTCTTACTAACCTAATTATTAGGTTGTGACTAAGGAGGAACTTTCTCCAAGTCAAAATAGCGACTATGGTCTAAGGTTTCATCTATCGCCTTACTAATTTATATTTTAAAGATATTACTTTGCTCTAATGATTTACAAAAATAGCAAAAATAATTATTAAATTAAATATTTTACTATTATATATTAATTTATTCAAAATTTTGTTTAACTATATACCAAATTAAAGATTTTTTATAAAATAATATTCTAATTAAATGAACATATAATAATTTTAAATTAATAACAATAAGTGAATAATCAAGCATTTAAAATGATTTTATTAATATAATAATAGATTAATAATATATCAATGTTCATCAAAATTTATTTTAGAAGTCAGATTCTAATGAATTGAATTCTAAATTTTAGAGTTGTCACTAAAAGAATAAGGTGTGATTGTATACTAATTACCAATCTATTTTAGATTAATTTGGATTTAATTAGATACAAGGAGCATTAGGTACTCCACAATATTACTAAAAAAGATAATGCTTATTTTTTATAAGAAGAGAAGGAAAACATCCTAATTAAAAGAACAAATCATATGAGGCCAAGGCAACCCATCATATACAATAATAATAATTTAGAAAGGCCTTAGATAACTGAATTATGCAAATGAATACTTAGCGGAAGCCAAACCACAAAATTTGCTAACCTACTAGCAGCAACATTTAGTTATATTAACCGATGATATTGTATATTATTTTTTTTAGAAAAAGAACTAAATTATTCAAAATACTATATTGTATTGAATTATCTATAATCGAAAGTGTTAAAAACTAATTTGCTGAAGATAAAAAATAAATTTGCAAATAGAAATGAATTGCATGCATTGATCAAGTGATCTTTATCCTTAAAGAATTAATGCCTCCACTATTATTCTTGCTGGGATTTAATGGCAATATTCTTCCAAGATTTACAAAGCTAAAAAAAAAAAATCAACACGACAAACGTAAAATTTCTCCTAAAAACAAATCAAAATTTTAGAGTAGTTGAGAAGAGATAATATTAACATTCTTTTTTTGTTGTTAGAGAAGACATATATTTATAATATCTTAGGTTTCTCAAACAGACACAAATCCTTATGAATAGGCACTTTGTAGAGCAGTTATTTATTTAATTAATTATCAATAACTGCATTGTTAAATACCATTAATTAAGAATTTTAGTTCATCTAAATGTTACTATTTTAAATAAATTAAAATAGCTAACTATTTATGAATAAATGGCTAATTGTATCAATTTAACTAAAAATGGCTAGATATTTATTGATGAACCAAAGTATGTGTATATTGTTATTTCATTCAGCATCTTACTTAATAACACTAAAATAGCTAGTTGTTTTTGTTTGTTTGGCTATTAATTCATCTTGTATCTAAAATAGCTTGCTATTCAATGCCTAAGTGCCCATCTTTGATTATAAATTATTATTTTAACCTACAATCAATTTTTATTTTCCCTTGAAAAATCCCACCAAAATAATTTATTTTAAAAGTTTACAACAAGTGTTTGTAAACACTTCTTCCATCTTATAAACTATAAATATGGGACAATTTACTTTCCCATTTTTATATATACTTCATCACTAACTAACTATAGCAATCTCCCACTTAGTGATTAATATACTTAACTTAAGTATTCATGCATATAACATGTGATTTTTCAACTTAAACCTACTACTTTTATAAACATTTCAAGCCTTGTCAAAATTGATGGTTAGATCATTCTCTATTGAACCTCGATCTCTTAATTGATAAGGCAGAAAAGTTATACACATAAATTTCAAAAGCCAAGTCAAATTCTAACTACTTTATAGTGAGCTTAAACACCATATTGTAGCCTTGTGGTACCTTCTAAAATTCATATACTTACAAAGTTTTATGCCCTAAACTTTGCTTGAAATGGCACTACTTCTTTATGTTTACATAAGTGAAGACATAACCAAATTATTTAATTAAATTACTTAGTTCTTAACTAAACTCTATTTTCTTCATACAGAGTAATTTGTACTCACCCTTTATTTCTTATCTACTATAACACCTCTAGTACTTGCTAACCATCATAGATAATACCTTGTTATTGCCTTTTAAACCTTTAATATCGTAAGCAACAAAAAAGGTAAGGTTTCATTACCAGTGACAATTTAAAGTACTTTTAAACCTATGTCATTAAATGTGCTCCTTATTATGTCTCTCCAGAATCCTTTAATCAATAGGTCAGCAAGGTTGTTTAAACAATTATGATAATACCATCTAATAAATTACCTTATCTATTCATGTCATAAAGAAATATGCCTAGATTTGCCATTGTAAATCTTGCTAAATGCTTTAGACATAGTTGTTTTACTCTCACAATTCAAGGTAACAGCTGGCATCGATTGTGGCCATAGCTCTATATCTAGTAATAAATTTCTCAACCTGCCTCTTCACCTGTTGCTACTAAAGCAATAAACTCAGACTCCATAGTTAAATGAGTTATAAATATTAATTTCTTTGAAGCCTAAGAATAGCTCCTCCACCTAAAGTGAAAATCCACCCAAATCTTGACTTGTTATCAGTAACACTAGTTATCTAACTAAATCATAATATCCATTTAAAATCGAAGGATATTTGTTATAAAATAATGTATAGAGCTTTATCCTTTTAAGATAACCAAGGAATCTTCCTATTGTTCTCTAATAATCACTACTAGGATTATGTGTATATCTTGAAAGCTTACAAACTATAAAGGAAATATCAGGCCTAGTGTAATGCATTACATAATTAGACTACTAATTGCACTAGCATAGTCTAATTGACCAATAACACTTCTAAAATTTTCAACCAACTTATTAGAAACATTATATGGAGTATTAAATTCTTTAATATCCAAATAATTAGACTTAGAAAGAACCTTGTCAATGTAGTGTGATTGACATAATACAAAACCCCTACTACTTTTCTTGACTTTGATCCTTAAGATAGTATCAACTTCTCTCAAATCCTTCATTTTAAATTAATAAGTTAAGTACTTCTTAATATCTTTAATCCCTTAGGTATTAGTTTCTACGATTAGCATGTCATCAAGATAAAGACATACAATTACACCATAATTCTTTTTGAACTTTAAATAAACACATTTATCTACTCCATTATGCTTAAAACCATTTGATAATATTACACTATCAAATTTCTCATGCCACTATTTAAGAGCTTGCTTTAATCCATATAATGATTTAACCAATCTGTAAACTTTCTTCTTATTTTCAGGAAGTACAAACACATTGCATTATTCTATGTATACTTCCTTATCAAGATCACTATTTAGAAATGTTGTTTTAACATCTATTTGATGGATATATAATTCATAAATTAATGTCGGTGCATAAACACTCTTGTTGAGGTAATCCTTGCAACTGATGCATAAGTTCAAAATAATCCACTCGTTTTTTTTTTATCTAAAGTCTTTAGCAACCAATCTAGCCTTAAAGGTTTGTAAAGAACCATTAGTATTATATTTCCTTTTAAACACCCTTTTACATCTAATGGGTTAAAATTAGGAGGTAAGTCTGCCAATACCCATGTACCATTTGATATGAAAGAATCTATTTCATCATTTATTATTTTTTTCTAAAAAGCAGAATCTCTTAAAGCCATTACTTCACTATAAGTCTTAGGATCCTCTTTTATATTTAATACTATAAGGTATTTTATTTAATACTTCATCTTTACTTCTTTCAACCAAGAAAATTATTACTTGAGAAGAAATAAAATCAATATCTAAGTTCTTCTCTTTCCTTGCTTTTTGGCTCTTCCTAAGTTCAATCAAAGATTTAAGTGCCTTTCTTTTATTATTCAGAGAAGAATTAAGATCTAAACATGTAATGCTTGAAAATTCTAGGGTTATGAATAACACTTTTTAGGATATGAATAGTATTTATCGAGACCCGAGTTACACTAATGCGATCAGATGAAAGTATTAATCATAACATAATTCTAGGTAAAATTTAGAATGAAAATGAGGTCATTAAGATGGAAAAAAAATGAAAGTAAAATTTTTATGGCAACATTTTTTAAATAGTGATGTAGTTGAAGCTAAACCATAAAATATTTTATTTTTGCTCAAAATGATTCGAGATTGATATAGCCTAATACTCAAATATTTGAAATAGTTTATTAGCATTAGAGTTGGAATTTTTGAATATTAAAAAGTATTTTATAAAAATTGGGCAAAGATAAAAGTATTATTTTTATCTAATTTTTCTTAGTGTTCAAGCATGGTTTGATAGAGGCTCTTAAGTCTTAATTAAAGAGATTTTATGGGACCATAAAGAATGTTAATTGAAATTTTAATTAGGCGAAAGTATTTTCAAAAAGAAAGAAATTGAAAATTAATTAAAGAGAGCCATTAGATCAAAAGGGAAGGGAATCTTGGCCCTTAGATTTTAACACTTATAAAAAGGGTCAAAGCCATTTAATATGGTTAAACTTGCTATAGTATTATCCCTCTTTTTCCTCCATTAAAGTTGATGGCTTTTACCCTTGGCCCTCCTCTATTATTTTTCTTTCTTCTTCCACTTTAACCTTTCAACTCCATATCTAAACTTGATTTCTTAATCCCTTAAGTCTTTAGATGCAAGAAAATAAAGAAAAAATTGAAGATTTTTAAAGAAAGAAATTAGAATGAATAGTGTCATCATTTTGTGCAAGTGAGTTTTTAAGTGGTTTCATAATTTTCTAAGATGACTTTTAAGGTCTATATGAGTATTCTAAAGCCAATTTAAAGTTTTAAAGCATGTGGATTTTTCTATAGATTTTTAAAGCTTGTTACAGGTATTATTAATAGACAAAGGTGAGCCAAGCAAGGGGAAAGGCAAAGAGAAGGTGTAGGAAGGCTCAAATGGGATAAATAAGTTCATTGTAAGTGTATTCGATAGAGTATGCGATGTATATGTGTAATACATTAATTAAAATATGTGCATATTGTATGTAATTAATGCATTTACGTATGGATATGGGAATGTAATGAAAATTGGTTGTGTAATTATGTTGTGTGAATGCTTAGCATGGTTTAAATTAAGAAAATTGAAGTGTATATTGTGATCTTAGTGTGGTCGAATGATGATGATAACGTACCTTTATGTATTTAAGTGTTCTAACATGAATTAGTATGCTTATTTATGAAATAATTGGATATGTAAAATTATAATTGAATTAGAGAAGCTTAATACATAAATAATCTAAATTGATAGCGTGAATTTAAGATGACCAAAATTATTGAGGCATGATAAATGGACATAATGTTATTATGATTCTATAAGGTAATGTGTCATGATCTTGCCTAAGATGAGTTATGTAAGAATGTGTGCTAAAGAATAATATGGCTATGTATGATGTATGTAAATGTGTATGTGCCTATATTATGTCAAAATGAAATGTTTGGTGATAAAGTGGATGTATATACATATATGTGCAATATGATGAAATAAAGGAAGATTTGGGTTATGAGCATGTATTATGGTATAAAGATCTTATTGTGGTCAAATGGCCTAATAATAGATTGATAGGTGCTTTAAGTTTTCTCAAGGTGAACTTATGGTATGTGCATGTTATATGTAATGTAAGTATGGATTTAATATGATAATGATGCATTGCTTAAGATGATCATAGGGTATGATATATGATAATGCATCTATAATGATGAATGTTCATGTAAGGCATGATAATAACATGAATAAGGATAACACGATAAAAAGAGAATCTTAGTTACCCCTTTTAGTCATTTATTGGCCAAATGATTTGTAAAACTTCTTTTAACTACTTTAAGAAGGTGAAATATAATCAAGAATGGTGATGGCCTATATAAGTGAACAACCTAGCTTGCTAGGTTAGCCGATCAACTAGGGATAAATAGACGTTGTTATAGCACTTTGGTGTTTTCCTAGGCTAGTGCAATAGCTATATAGGTCTTACGAGGCCACTACACATATCTAGGCTAGTGTAATAGTTATGTAGGTCTTATAGGGCCACTAAACATACCTAGGCTAGTGCAACAACTGTATAAGTCCAGAAGGGCTACTACACACATATGACCTCTATGGTCAGATAGTCTCATTATCCAGTTTTAGGCACATTCTCTTGTATATGGGCATAACAAATGTATAACATAACTTCAGAGGAGTAAAACAAGTAAAACATGGGAAATCATTAACAATCATGCTTGAGTTGTTGATGGATGGTTTATGCATATGATAACATCATTTGCTTGCACACATATGCTATCTTATGTTATTTATGACATGTTTATGATTTATATGATGAAATTATCTTAATGTTCTTAATGTATGTGAATAAGCATACATAATTTATTGAATACACCATTAAGCTTTATGCTTAGTGCATCGTTGTTTTTATGGTATATAGGTCAAAGAATATATTAAAGCTAAAGCTTCAATACAACAAGAAGATTAGTATATATTATGGGACCGTAATGATAAAGGAACTCCTATGTTGTATAAAGGGATTGAGCCTATACTTATATTTGAAAATGTTTTGTAACTCTTTTAAATGAAGGTTATTTGGCTGAATGTATATGTATATATATATGTGTGTGTGATATGAATGATATTGTTTGTGGAATGTTTTGAGTATGAGATGGATGTTTGTATATAGGTGATTAGAAGGATTATGGTGGATTGTGTTGTGTAGCTTAAATATATATATAAGTGTTTTTCCTATAGGTTTCTATCCTCAATAGGAATAAACTCCCCAATATAGACGTTATGCTATTGAATTTTTAACACAAAGATTTCACGAATAGTATAAAGATCAAAGAAATTTTTATTAAGTCATGTATTTAATAAAAAAGATTTCATGTAAATCAAGACTTAAAAAGGGTTTTAAATTATATAGGTTTTTATATAAAGTTAGTTCGAATGTCAGTTTATATGTCGCTCCTAATTTGGATCCAGCGATCAAGTTGGGTGAGGAGTGTCATTTTTTGTAGTATCAGAGCTCCGATTTAAGGGTTCCTTGGTACATAAAGATTACATATGAGTGCCTTAGGTCTAAGATCATACATTGCATAGTTATGCACTACTGAGGCTTATAATTTATTCTTTTTCCTATAGATTAAAGATGAGTGAATCAGCACCACAAGGTGGTGTAAAAGAGGTGGAAAGTCATGCACCCACTATAGTGAATGAGCCCTCACCATGCATTGTAGGACAAGCTGCTCAAGCCCAGCTGGCTCCATTACAACAAATGATAGAATTATTAATACAAGCTACTGCACCTGCTGCTCCACCTCTACCACCAGTACAGCCACCACCACCACCTCCACAACACTTCAAAAAACATGTCTAGAAAGAGTTAAAAAGATAGATGCTATGGACTTTGTAGGCATAGATCATGATGACTCGACCACCTCAATGTATTGATTGTGTAGATACCCA
>CANXYI011374659.1:0-11277 GCA_948208565.1 Hura crepitans | reverse complement strand
TCTTATTGGACTTAATATTGATAGTAGGAGTTTTGAAAGGAAGCTAGAAAGACCATCATGATCTAGCGAAATATTTTCATTCAGCAAATTACCTTCAGAAGATTTTCTATCAGGAGAATTTATAAAAGGGGAAAGCTCGAGGACTTACCAAACTGAACATGGATCAAATCCCCAGGCTAAAGGCTATCTCCTTTCAAAGTTTGAGTAACACAATATTTTTCACCCTCAAATTTTAACAAAATATGCAGTGAAAGTTAAAGAAAAATGAGGGAAAAGACCTTTTTTTTTTTGTTAGCTAATGATACAAATTACAGCATACCTGAGCATCAAGAGACATGCAAGTCAATTCCAAAGCCAATTCAAGAGCTCTAAATTCAAATGGCAAGTCCTCTGATAAAGACACCAATATTAGTAAGAAAGATATATGCTATTACTTTCACAAATTTCAAACGACTAACAATCAGGATTGAGAAAAGAGAGCTATTTAAGAACTCCATCATCTTAACTCAAAATTTAAACCAGCAAGGGTGAATTTCAAATTAGACCCACTAAGAATATTTAGCAGTAAATTGTTGCTCTCTAGCACTCATATGTGATATACAGAAAAGAAATTACCACACTGTTCAGGGAAATGTCATATACAACCTTGTCTCTATTTTTGCTTAAAAAAAGTTGAAGGAAGAAAAGAAATTTCTCCGACAAACTCTTTTCAGCTTTAAATATAGGAATACCTATTTGAGGACTGATTATATAAACATTGTTATTGCTTTATGTTCCATTTATTTAGCAGTTGACAAGGAAACAAATGAAAATTTCAAGGACATTTGCATTAATATAAATATATCAAATTAGATGTATTTTACCAGATTGATCTCTGTTTGACTGAAGCCGTTTGCAGAATTCTGACTCATATTGGACTACACATCCATCCAAGGATTTCATCAGGAGAACCTCCTCAGCTGTGATTATGCATCTAATTTGCTCAAGACTAACCACAATAGCTTTCTCCCGTCCTAAAATTGTAGAAGGATAAATGAAAAGAGGGTCTAAAAGCCGTAGATCTCTAGCAGGCAATGAACAATGTCTCATTATAGTAGCCTTATCAAGCTCCAAAACTTTTGAGTCCCCATTCTGATCAATCTTTATCCAAGAACGATATCCAAGTCCATGACCTCTCTTCTTCAGGCCTGGCAAGCCAAACACCCTATCACTATAATCATTTAAATAAAACGTTCCATCAGTAAGAGAAAAGGCAGGTTCTGGAAAATCAGAAGGTAAATGTCGATCCCTTGAGCCTTCCATAGGACTTTGAATTTTTCTTGTTTATATGACAAGCCAGAAAATCCCAAGGGCTTTGGACCATAACTTATTACTGGTTTTGAGTCTTTGACTCTAAGTTGGTCATTGAATACATTTCATACAATAGCTATTATTACCATTTTCATCCATGTTCTTCATGCATTTCTGAGTAAACCTGAGAATAAAGGAAGAAGGAATTAGGAAATTAAAAAGCATATCATTTAGATAGTGAAACTAACCAGCTCTAAGTTAAGAAAGAACACGACAAGTACCAGTACATAAGAGGTAAGGCATGAGAACTTAAAAGAGTAATCAATTCTATTCTTTTCTTTTCTCAGGAGAGTAATCAATTAACAAAATTTTAACTTGATTACTTCATGTGATTTGTTAAGAGATACACATACACGCGCAGAGCAAGACCCGACTACTCATCAGTGCTTCACTAAATTTCAGCTTCCAGTTATCAGTATTTTGATTTGACCACCCCGAGCTCAACTAAATTTCACTTAAGAAAAAGCGAAGTTAACAGCTTTAACCTTTATTTAAAAACCTTTCGATCAAATGAACAGATTGCTAAAAGAAATTACTATTGATCCATTCTTACCACTCTAATTTCTACAAAAATTGAACGCGTCACATCAACAGATTAAACAAAGAAACCAATAAAAGCAGAGAGGATAGGGAGAAAAAAACATGCAGCAAAAACGTGAAACTGTACCTTCAGTAAGCTAAAGAAAGACTCAGAAGTTCGAGCTGAGAAAGAGCTGGACAGAACAGAGATCTGAACTCGGCAAAGGCGAAGAAAGACGCCTCAGTGAATAAGTAGATAAATGAGAACGTGAGGTCATTACAGCAAAGCCAATAACATGAATCCAAAATTTCGAAGAGAAGCCTTTCAAATCGGAAAGAGGTTCAACCTAGCTTACTCAAAGCCAACCATTCCTCAATTATGGCTTGTACTGATTGCTTTGTGTAATTGTCCCAAAAAAAATGTTAATTACTTTTATGAACTAATGGACAAAGGGTTTTATGGACCATGGTTCAGAAAAAAGAAAATGTTTTTATGGGCCTTAAGTTCCATGCTCCCTGCCCATATATGACATCATAATTGACTACAACTTTATCCAACTTTACAAGTTGGTAAATATTTAGAATTACTACAAATTTCACCCCAATTCATAATAATTGCAATTATAATATTTTAAAAAAAATAAAATTTTAAAATTATTATTTTATTACCATTGACATTTTTCATATTTTTTTATAAAAAATTAATTGACATATATAATCTATTGTCTAATGATTCATCATTTGATAAAAATGTCACTTTTAACATTTTTATTTTAAATTTGTCCAATGAAGTGATAACTATAAAGAATTCATTAAATATTTGAAAAATGACTCATCATTAATTAAAAATACTATGTCAGTGTTATTTAAATATTCTTTTTTTATGTAATAGATTTTGATATTTACCGTATCAATAAATTGGATATTTTTAAACAAAAATAATGACGGGATTTCAATTAGTATAAAATAAATATTCGAAATTGAAAAATGTTAGAATTCTTTATACTTCCAATTGTTAGCAGTCACAATTCAAACTTTGGTAAATTTGTAATAATCCTTAATCGATGATCGAACCACGAAAAATCCCCTTATACTGCTACAAGAAATGACAACAGGTGGAGCTTCCGTATGCGTTCCGACGATCAAATTAGAATAGGATTTGCCGCAGAATTCATAAGAAGACGATTGAAAATGGAAGAAGATATTCTATCATTGGTGGGCTCACTTGGCCGATTAGGGGCCACATTTCAGAAAACCACCCATACCACAGAATTATCATCCGTTTCATGTGAGGTGAACTCTTTTTTTACACTTATTTATTATATTACTAATACAGAGCACTGGTTAATTAAATTTAACATGATTATGTTAGTGATAATGAGGATATAATGTGTCAAAATTTTAATTATCTAACTGTTTCTAGTCATTTTTATTTTTATTACAATTAATAATAGTTAAATTATAATATTGTTATAAATTGATTATTTTTACCGAAATATTTATTAATAACAATCTAATGACATGAATATTGTAAGATAATCAAAATGAATTTTTTTCTTTCAATATGAATTTTTTTATATTGATATGAATCTCACATAGTTAATAAGTGGTCCACAATCAAATTATACAATTTTTACGGTAAAACATATATATGCTAATAATAACGGAAAAAGATAATTACAATTTTTTGCTTCGATTGAAATGTGATATATATAATTTAAGATGTGGAAAGAAAGTGCATTGATTTTATTCACTAAAATTTTTTTATATTTTCAACTATTTTTTTACAAATAATTGTTTATGAAAAAAATTTCTCAATAAATTAGATTTAAATTTCAATTCTAAACGGAACTAAATTCTATAAAAAAATTAAATTCTTAATTTAATGAAATTTTATAGCTTGTATGGATTATTAAAAGAAATTATAGTTTATGCCAAAGAAAATCATGTTTTCAACAGTATTTTAATAATTTTCAGCAATACAAATAATTTTTGAATAAATCACTCTATGTATTGCTACTGTGGAAAACATAAAGATCGACTTTTAATTCCTGGTGACATTTGCATAGAAACAATAACTAATATAATTATTAATAATTAATTTGACAAATCCTTATTTAAAAAAATAAAAGATAAATGTCAATTTTAATAATTTAATATTACATCATTCTACTTAAAGTGTCTACTTTAAGATTTTTTTTTTTATTTCACTTAAAATGTATACATTTATTTTATTCCTATTTTCTTCTTATTCTACCCTTATTTATTGAATTTCACTAAAACAAAAAGAACCTTTTTTTAACTTGAGGTGAACTAGTTATTTTTTTATCGCCTCTAGCCTAAATACGATATGTAGCAAGTGCACTAGTTGTGTCAAGTAATAAAGTAGTGAATAGAGTATTGTTGCCAACAAAAATCAAGTGTATGCAAAGTTAAAAAAAAATGGAATTTGTGTCAATGTTATCCAAGCAATCACAATAAGAAAATATCAAAATGCTAAAGTGTAATTAAACTAAAACAATGCAAATGAAATTCACTTGAATGTAACAAAAGCCTTATGATTTAAATGTTGGGGGTACTCATTTAATTAATATTATGCTTAAACCATCTATTTGTGCTCATGCAATGGGGGTTGAGGGTGATAGGATTGTAAAATAAGGCTTACTAGCTTGTTTAGAGCATAGTTTTCTTCCTAAAAGATATCCTTATTAGGGTAACTTAATCTAGGAAGCATAGAGATAATCCCTCTATGATGTAAATCTTCCTATTATGGTACAATTTACAAAAATCACATTAAAGTTCTAGTGTCTCTTTCAGTTAAACCTAGTATTTAACATCATGCAAACTAACATCAATCCACTAGAGATAATAATATTCACACATCAACTTCTCAATTAAGACCATCATTGACATATGAAAAATCATCTATAGTAAGATAGTATTAAGCAACAAACAAGAATACATAACCTCAATAACCCATTTCATAAACCATAAAAATAGAAATAGTTCTTACATAATATGGGATTAAACTTTCCCCTAATTAAAAAGTCTGCTCCCTAATCATGTTCATCATAAAAATATTCAAACAATCCATACATATAAACATTTTCAAAAGAAAAATTAGAGAAAGAAGAAAATAATATTCAAACTAAGATGAGTCATTTGAAGTGTGCAATTAATCCTTTAGCTTGAAAGTTCCTCCATAATCCCTAATTGCTCTTTCAAAAAAATAAATATTCTTCCTTTTCAAAGAGAATAAGTGTAGAGAAAGATGAAGGTGGTGGAATTTGATGTCTTCCTCAAATGTGGAGAAAAATGAATATATACAGGTTGTCAACCCTAATCCCAATGCACAAGGTAGGGCCACAATAGTGGAAGAAAGAATATTCTCTACATCTGTAGAGATTCTTTCTTCCACCCTTTTCCTTTTTTTTTTTTTTTGTAGAAAGTTTTCTTAATGGACATGGGTTTGGGTCTTTATGTTATCTAACATTCCAAACTTGATTCAATTGTATTCTCCAATTAATTTCTAGACTAAAAAAATGTGAGTAATCCACAATCTTTAAATTTGCAAAATTTCTTCAATATTTCCTAAAAATTAAATATATCATTTCATGAGTAGTCTACCATTTAAAATGTAGGAATTAAAACTAAAACTAAATAAAAAAAATAGAGAAAATTAAATAAAATGAACTAAAAACAAAAGAAATTAACTACTAAAAATTGAATTAATTGATAATTATCAACTCTCCCAAATTTAAATTCTTGCTTATCCTCGAGCAAACATTAAAATAACCACTCCTCGAATTGAAAATGCACCACTTGCATACTAGATTACTTCAAACTCTACCTAAATAGACTAAACAAAGTATAGGCAAGGGTCTAATCAAGTTCACTTCATAAAAACAAGGAAAGCTTTATCATACTCAAAATTCTAAGAGAGTGAGTGTGTGAAAGGCTAAAACATTTTTAGATATTTCATGAAAAGTAAAAACATGTTACAATAATGAAGAGACATACAAAACACTAGAGTTTTGCTCTAATTGGCAAGAGGACCATAGGTTTAACTTTCATACCTAATCTTTACTCAACCTAAGCATGACAAAATGAAATATCAAAAGGACTTTACAAGGGTTGTAATGAGACTAAAGTGATGGGTTAATGAGGAAAAGGAAAAGGGATTAAACAAAAGAAAAGGACTAGACACACATCAATGCAATGAAAATTAGATAATCTCACTTTTATGAATTTGAGATGCACTAATTCGAGAGTTAAGAAGAAGGGAAAGACTTAACATTTTTCTTTGATGGTAATTTATTTACCTCTTTTCTTTTCTTTTTTTAAACATTGAATAACAATTAGCACAATCATCTCTAAACTTTAAGATATAGCATGAAAAAGAGATTTGGTAATGACAAAGGAAAGATCAAAAGTGCAAATTCAATATGAGATGAATCAAACCCCAAAATGATTTTCATTACACCAATACATGCTTAAACCTTTTCTAAAGGGAGGTAAAATACATTTTAGTTATATGGTTAAGCTAATATAGGTATCAAAGAAAAATTGCAAAGTACGAATTAATTAAAAATGGCTCAAAGGGGTTAACAATAGGGAAATTTAATTTAAAAAAAAAGGTAGGTAACATGAGAGGTTAAGAAATTTTGATTTGATCCAAATAAGGCTTAAATCATATCAAACAACTTATCATGGTTAAGAACTTTTTGCCTTAAAAGAGTATTAGGTTAAGTTCTAGCCTTAATATGTGTATTTCATATGCTCCACACAATTATAACAAGTTTTTAGATAAATTTTGAAAACAAGCCTTAAAGTGCATAATTAACTCTTAGAATTATAAGTGTGTTAAAGCTAAAATTGGTTCAATCCATGGACTAAGCTAGAAACTTAACTATACCTTCCTTAGCCTAGTTTAAGAATTATTCACTTTCTTTAACAAAAAGAATTGAATTCAAGGGACACTATTGCTTTAGAAATGACTAACAAGAATATAAGTTTTAAGAAATCGATATAATTCTCAATGAAAAGAACACTAAAAACAAACACAATTTAGCAATTAAGAAAAAAAATAAAATTACTAAATTAAAAAAATCAATTGTTCAATGATTCAAGGCATCAATAATAATAAGCAATTCCCCCAAACTCATTTAAAGCATTGTCTTCAAAGCTTTCAAATAGCACCAAAGGAAGCAAAAATTAAAAGGCATATCAAAAGAAATTTACTTCCTTGAAATTAGAGGACCAAAGCTAGAAATGCTCAATTCTACTGGTGAAGGAGTAGTAAACTTTCCAATTGGGAGACAAAACCTGATAAAGTTTCCAGTGAAGATTGAAGGGTGTCAACTCTAGCATTCAAGTGAGCAAAATCATTGTATCCAAGATAAGGTGCATGCTCACATGCCCTATAGGTGTTGGTACAGCTCCCATGTAATTTTGAGAAGTATTAATAACCTCTTCATCCTTGGTGTCATCACCTGCCAAACTATAGCTAAACATATTCCATATGCACACACCTATTACTTTAAGAGTAAGTATATCAACCTTTTTTTACTTCATCTACTAGTGCACCCAAGTTGTTTAACTTAAAGTGCTTAGCAATATGTGACATAAAAGCCTTCAATAACAATATCTCTTGCACTTTAGTTCTTTAACTCTAATGAAATGTTCAAGCAAAAAGGCTCCAAAGTTGAATTGCTTGTTGTGTTTTATACGCCAAAAGAAAAATAAATCTCATTGATTAACTACTTCTTGGCCGGTTCCCCTTTCAATAATAGTAAAAGCCATTAACCTATGAATATATCTAAAACCCTGTCTTTTCAAAAAAGTGGATTTCGTTCTACTCGAATCATATATCTTTTTATCTATTTTCAAATTAGTCAATTCAATCTAAGTATTGTAAACATTAAAGTCCTCAAGTAATTCCCTCCATAAAACATTATCGAACTCAAACAAGTGATTAAATTCAGTTAAGGACATGGTTCTATCTTGATTTTCAAGCTTGAAGCTAATGTATCCTTCTTTGCTTACATTTTTCAACTTCTAAAGAGCTTAAAAAATTCCAAAGTGAGTTCCTTATATGTTTCACAATTTAATGTCATCATTTTTAGCTAACCTATTCTCACAAGAAAAATTTTTGCTTGGTTTAACAAATTCAATTTACTCAAAGCATCAGTGCACAAATATTTTGTGGGCAATATATCTCAAGTGGAAAGATGGTCGTACCTGTCCTTGTAAATGCTAGCTTATGATGGTTGTTTGGCTTTAACACTTTCATTCTTTTGCATTTTTAAAGAAGATGCTTTATATTTTGAGTTGCCTAAGGCCTTTTGGAACTCATTTGACACCTTCCTTAAAGAATTTGAACTTCTATACAAAAAAAAGGGGTCGTTGAAAACCTCACCAGAGGGTTAACAAAATTTTTATCGAGGATGAATGGAAGTTATTGCCTCAAAGCCAACACTGCTAGGAGTCCAATGAAATAAACCACATGCAAATCTAAGGTCTGATGAAGCCGAAATGAACATTAAAAGATTATGTTTGCAATTTTTTTATATGTTCATTTGCCACACGTGGAGATCAAGTGATGGGTGGAGATCAAGTATCTCATTATCAAAAGTCTATATTTGGTCTTGGTTTTATCATCCAACTTTGGAATCTCCCAAAATCACAAAACAAAGGGTGGAGTATGTAAACTTTATCTTTTTTTAAAAAATATATTTCTTGACTAAAAGAAAGTTGGTGGAGTTTTTTTTAGGTTGCTAGAAATGATAGAAAATTATGGTGGAGATGAAGGTTGATTGGTGATGAAATAGGAGTTAATTGCATAGAATGTCACTGAATTTATATACTAGTAACTAAAAAGTCACAAAAGAAATTTTTGTAACAAGAAAATACCTGAACTAATATAACATTTTAAGAAAATGATTATAATTAGAATTTTATCTTTCAAACATTGAAAAATGTGACGTGTCATGACATGTCAGGATTCCACGTCACCATATGGACTTAAAGATGCTATGTAAAATGGTTAGGAATGAGCATTACCATGTGTGACACATGTATTGGGCACTATCTGATGACATGTCTATCTTACATGGCATCTTTAAGTCCATAGGGTGATGTGGCATGTTGATGTAAAGTCTTTCTCACCTTATTAGTTTACGTGTCGTGACATGTCACCTTTTTAGTATTTAAAAATTAAAATTCCGATTATAATGATTTTCTTGAAATGTTATATTAGTTCAGGTATTTTCTCATTATAAAAATTTCTTTTATGACTTCTTGGTTACTAGCATATAAGTTCAGTGACTTTTTATGCAATTAATCTTGAAAATGAAGGTTGATGGTAGAAATAAAGAAGAAGAAAAGAAAAAGATAAAAGAAAAGAAAGAATAAAAATAAAGAAAAAAATATATTATCGTTAAAAGTGGGATGGCAGTTGATTTTTTTTAACTTTTAATTTTATTTTTTTATTTTTTTGTAGAAATTTTTTTATAAATTTTTTTTATATGAGCATGGCCATGTTTTGCTACTGGAATTTTTTCTCATCAAACAACATGAACATGCCTCATTTTAACATGGCCACGGTTTGCTATTAGAATTTTTTCTCATTAAACAACATGGGCATGCTAAACATAGGCATGGCCATGTTTTGCCTCTGTCCAAAATAACTTTTGAGGTTCATTTTTAACATGCTCATGTTATTTATTGACATGGCCATGCTACCAATTTTTTTTAAATATTCTCCCTTACCAAACTTCTCATCTCTATTACATAATAAATTTCAAATATCTTCTTTAACTTCAAACTTTAAGCATTCACTTCTAACCTAAAAATTAGACTTATTAAACCAATTGATCCCTTGATTACCTAACATAAAAATTAAAATAAAATAAAATAAATTAACATATTACAACTAAACACATTTTTGTCATAAAGTTTAAAAATAAAGTAAAGGGAAAAGTTTAAGAGAATTAGTTCTAGGTTTTAAGTCCCTAGCTAGACTCCTTTTCATTTCAACACTACTCCATAAATTTTATCGATTTGATTTAAGGTTCAAATAGATTTTCCACATAAGCATTAAGATGATGTCTATTCACCTCGAAGCATTCTTTAGTTTTATTATGCTCAATCTCTATAGCACCAAATGAAGACACATTCACTACCACATGAGGTCTAGTCCATCTTGACTTTAGTTTTCCAGAGAATAATCTTAACTTACTATTAAAGAGAATCACTTTTGACTCAACACAAATTCCTTCTTCTTAATGTTTTTGTCATGCTAATTTTTGGCCCTTTCCTTATACATGCTAGCATTCTCATAAGCCTAAAATCGCAACTCATCAAGGTCATTGATATCAAGTAACCTCTTTTAACTCATATCCTTCACTTCAAAATTTATATATCTAATTACCCAATATGCCCTATGTTTAAGCTCTATGAGTAAATGATAAGCCTTTCTAAATACCAAGTGGTATGGAGTTGTACCAACTAGAGTGTTGAAAGCCATTCTATATGCCCAAAGTGCATCATCTAGGCGAAGTGCCCAATCTTTTCTTGAAGAGTTCACCGTCTTCTCTAAAATTCTCTTGAGTTTCCTATTTGGAACTTCTACTTAGCCATTTGTTTAAGCATGATAAAAAGTGCCTACTTTGTGATAAACCCTATACTTTTTTTTATAAGAGTCTTGAATTGATGATTACAAAAATGTCTTCCCTTATCACTGATAACAGCTCTTAGAGTATCAAATCTTGCAAAAATATTTTTCCTCAAAAATTGCACCACAATTTTAGCATAATTTATTCTCGTATAAGCCAAGTGATAACATGGAAACTCAACACATTTGCGAATTTAATATACATATGACTAATGAAAAAGTCCATTATTAAACTACCAATAAGATCATTATTGTATTATGCCCATATTAAAAAAAGACATCTCTTATGGATAACGGGATTAAGATGTGCAGTGGCCCTTAATTTGGACCTAAACGGCTGCTGCTCTAGCATATATGTGTACATTAGTCCTATTGGACCTTACCAATGGTTGTACCTACGTAAAAGTGTGCAATGGTCCCATTAAACCTGACCGGTGGCTACACCCACATAAATCCAAAGATTAAGAATATAGGCCTCTAGGTCAAACTATAAGTGGAACCATAGACCTTACACATAAAAGCACCGAAGTGCCCTAGCAGCTACTATTATCCTTAGTTGACCGGTCATATGGGCTATAACTAATGTATTTTTAGTTACACCTTCATATTAAAGCTTAAAATAGCTTATTATTACTTTGGAATAGCCAACCAATGACTAACTAGGGAAATTATATTATTATCCTTATTTTAGTGTTTGCACATAATGTGTCATGCAAAAACCACATCACAAAGCT
>CANXYI011374578.1:0-13369 GCA_948208565.1 Hura crepitans | reverse complement strand
ATCATTGGGTCATCAACATTTGATGTATATATATCATATAAAAATTTCCTTAATCTTGCCTCATGACTATTAGCCATCAGTATGCTGAAGAAACTAATAATCACACTAAGATATATGCAGTAATATGATTTAAACATATCTATTGTAGCATAGGCTTAAGTATGCTTAATAACCTAATACTAAAGAGAACTTTGGTTTAATTCATATTAACAAAAGGCTTGCAAGTCTTATATTATTGAGGGATTTTTTCCATTTAATTCTTATCATACATGGTTGGTGCATGCTTTGGCATGCTTATGCATATTTAATCATATTAAATTATGAATTCATATTTAATCACATTAAATATATATGATCTAGTTATGGGCTTTTACTACATTGATTTCCTAAGCTAAGAAAACCAATGGGGCTAGACCCTAGGTAGTATACATGAATTACAAAACAAAATGAAATAAAGAATAATTCTATCTATTTGTTCTTATACCTCCTTTGTGGGCCTTCTTCTCTATTTTACTCCTTAAATTTCTTCCTCCTATTCTAAATCTAAGTAATCTAATCAAATCTTATATAAATGAGAATACCTTATATTGCATGTGAGTGGAGTTGGATGAGGAGAGAAGTACAAAGAGAAATAAGAGAAAAGGCTGGGACTAGTGGGCCTAATTTTACCAAAGAAAAATTCATGCAATGCAAATCAATCATATTGGTTTTAGCCCATAACTAGTCATCATGACAATTATACACCCTTAGCATACATATCTAAGGTATCACATGCATCAAATATTGAAAATGAGCATTACAGTTGAATTCTAGAATTATAAGACTTATAAAACTAGTATTGGTTTATCATTTTCATTTTCTTCCTTAAACATGAAAATCAATCATATTGATTATGTAATTTAATTTTAATTAATTCCAATAAAAATAATTAAATCACATTTTCATGTTCATTTAATTCTAAACCTTTTAGAATTAAAATGATAAATCATTATAAAGCAAGAAAGCAAATTTTCCTTTATGCATGTAGGAGGATGCGCACATAAAAGAAAGGGCCAAATCATAATATCAATTTCATAACACTTACCACAATTAGATCATATCAATTTATGATCCTTTTAATTAATTTAAAATCCTAATCCCATCAAGAAAATAAATTGATTTAGGATCATAACAAAATTTTCACAAGAAAACACAATTTCATGTAGAAATTTCGGTCAACATATCACTATCACCAAAAATTCAAAAATTGATGAAATAAATCAAAAATTGATATAATTCAATTTTTTTATGATGATATGTGTCATATATTTCTAGAAATCAAAAATCCAATCATATTGAATTTTATTTAATTAAAAAATTCCAAACAGTTGATCACAAGAATCGAATTTGAGTTTATCGTGGAATCATTTGCAACTTGAACTATAAAAATCAATTCAAACCACTTTAGATCAATTCCTGCAGCCATTGTCATATTTTTGGATTAGTAATTACGAATTTAATCTTAAAAATTTTCCTTGAAAACCATGAAACTCATGACAAACCAAAGTGACAAAATTAGACCATTTTCCAAATAAAAAATATGATAATCTTGACAGTTAAGCAAGTTTATCAACCAAATATATGTGCAAATGATTTTTTACCACTTTGAAACATTCAATGAAAATCATATACATCGCATATATATGACAAATTAATTCTATGATTTTTAAAAATCAATTAAATTAATAAACACATCATATGTGACCAATTCGGCTAAAATAGTTTCAACTATAAAGTTTAAATTAATTGTTTTCTAAATTTTTTTATTTTTAAATTTTTAAATTTTATGCACATATAATCTAAATCAAAATCACATTTTAATTAATCATATACTAGATTAAATCATTCAAAAATCAATTTAATCAAATTATGCGTACAAAATAAAAAACGGCTCTCCTCCCTATGTATATAAACCTTTATGCACATATGAGGATTTCCTCCTTGATATTTTGGTCACTTCAATGCATTGAACAATGAAAATCCAATTTCAATATGTGACATCCTTACCCAATTCAGTCATCGGACCTAAGGAATGCACACAACAACGCATTTTTTGAACTTATATAAAATCTTAACTCATTAAAACATTATTTAAACCTTGTTAATAAAACATATTTTTCATAAAAATATGAGTTAATAAAAACTTTTTAAAATCTAGGTCCAATCCACATTTGAGAATTTTTCATGTTGAAAATCTGGCAGCATAAAGGCTATAGTAGGACACTATCCCAAATATGAATAGTAACCTGCATTATAAAAAACTTCTATAAATAGTTCAAACTCATTCCCCAACTCCTATCATCCTTTTGATCGCTCTAAACAATCAGCATCACAAATCTCAAGCCAAACATATAGAAAGAAATATCATATAAGATAAAACATTTTAAATAAACTTTAATAGGGTTGCAATGCTTTAAACATTAAAATACATTACATAACAATTTAGGTCCATTTCCTCTACAAAATACATCATATAAGTGCTTTCAATCTATACACACACACACACACACACATAAAGAAATGCCAAAAGAATGGCCTTCTCTTGATAAACTTGTTGATCTGAGGCTTTAGCACAAATTATCTCCTTACCTATGCATTATAAAGATAGATGATGCACTAAGTAATAGCTTAGTGGTGTAATCAAAATAACTTATGCACTCATGCATAAATCATCATTCACTAAGATCTAAAAACATAAACATTCAACTTATTATAGGATACCTAACTTTATACATAACATAGATATGTGCAATAACTTGGCATAAATCATAGACATAATACATCATAAGGTCATGCTTTAGTATAAAATTCATATATTATGGTAACCATGTTAAGTCTTCTTTAAAATCTATTTATTATGCCCATACTTAAGAAAACACATACTCTATGGATAACAAGGTATTAGTTGACCACCTAGGCCCTTGAGACCACACAAACCCTACATGCATTAGACTAAAAGGCCAAAAAAATCGATTTGAATATCAATATGCATCATACCTAAAGGTCAGCATGCATTAGACCTAAAGGTTAGAAAAATCATAAGACATGTAGGTCACATCATAACAACTCGAAGGGTCACACATTGTAACCCAAAGGCTATATAGATATAGAAGTACCCTAGTAGCTATTATCACCCCTTATTGACTGACCAACCTATCTAACTAGGCTATTTACTTATATGGGCTACTAACCAAATTTATTTTTAGTTTCACCTTTTTAGCATAGCTTAACATGGTTTTCAATTAATTTGTTTGGCCAATGAATGACCAAATAGGGTAAAGCATGTTATATCTCAGTTTTAGTATCAAAATTCCATATTAAGCATGGTTCAACATCATATTAACACAAAAACATAATATCACAAAACCATCAACATGCATATGCTCAAGAAGTGCATTATGCCAATATATTTTCATGTTACTATTAACATGTTTTCTATTTTTCACTTAACATCATAACATGTGTCTTATTAACATAACAAGAATAATATGCCCACCTTAACATATTATCATAAAGAAAACCACAAGGCATATGGCCTACCATTTGTTTCAGCTGAAATGGCATCACGAAGCATAAAACCATAAATCTCATGTGTATATCATTCATGCACCATAAAAGCTCTTATAATAACATATGCATATCAAACATATAAAAAGCATTCACAATACACATATCTAAGCATTCGATCGTACCTTTATGTGTACATACATCTCACATTCCATTACATTACACATGTCATTACATGATCACATGATCATTCTCATCTATATGGTCATGAATTATCTATAGCATACATAATATACAGCATACACACAACTGCATGCCATAAGCCATTTAGCCATCATGCCTCAAAACACGCATATCCCTCATTCACTTATGTTACATTTCTTATCTCATGTCCACGTAATCACATACATTACTTTATGGGCATACATCTTCAATAGCATGCATATGTGAAACATACGTACACACACGTGCCTATATGCCATTCAGCCATCATACACTATACATGCTCCACATACTTTTAATCATATTAAATATCTTAATATACATCCATAACATTATTAAAAATGATTATCAATCATAAGTCCTCATATATGATCATTTCCATATTAACATCCATATAAATAAAATGCATATATATTAGGGCACACATGAAAATTACACAAATCATTTTGATTACACTTACTTTAGAGTCCAAAAAACCATCGAGGCTCGCTTATGCCTTCTCTTTACCCTTGTTATGTGTTTTGTCAGGTTCCTCAACTATCCATAATATACTCAATATGTAAAAATTTGTATAAAATCAATCGTACACTAAAATGAAAAACTAACTACATAAACATGTTATTGGGCATCTAGGGAACATGGAAAAAATACCAAATTTAAAAAAAATTACTTGATCAAACTCGAGTTACTATTCACATAAACTCGAAAACAACAAAATCATTTGATTTTTTAAGAAATTCATGCTTTAACCAAGCTCTAAAAGTCATGAAGGGCTGGAATTAGGGCTCAAACATGTAAAATCAGGCTTAAAAGAAAGAAGGAAGAGAAAAAATGGCTTCCTATTTCCTATGGAAGCCGTCAACTACAATGGTTAAAGGAGGAAGAAAACTATTCCTCCATTAACCCAATTTTGACCTATTTATACCTTTTTTTTCCTTTTCTTTACCTTAATGTTAACATATAATAAGCCTTAAAAATCCATTGAATTAAACCTCATTAACCTATAAAAAATTGAGCTTAAAAGTCATGAAAAATCGAATAAAATTTAACTTTTCATTATATCCAATTTTTGTAAAAATACTTCCTAATATCCAAAAATTCCAATTCTAATGCCAACAAGCTAATTAGAATATTTGAGTATCAGGTTTTATCAATCTTAGAATTTTTTGAGTAAAAATTGAGTATTTTATGATTCAGCTAAAGCTAAGTCGCTATTCATATGACACTACTGTAAAACTTAATAGTCATTTTTAACCATCTAAATGACTTCATTTTGACTTCAAATTTCACCCAAATTATGTTATATTTAATACTTCCATTCAATAGGATTAGCATAACTTGACCTCGAGAAACACTATTCATAAACTAAGAAGTATTATTCATAACATTGAGATTTTTCAGGCGTTACATTTTTTCCCCTCTTAAAAGAAATTTTGTCTTGGAAATTATCTAGTTCAAATAATTGAGGGTACTACTTTTTCATCTGAGCCTTTATTTCCTATGTGGCTTCTTTCATGCCATAGTGTCTCTAAAGCACTTTTACTAGAGGCACCATCTTATTCTATAACTCTTTAACTTCTCTTATCGAGATCCTTATAGGTTCTTCTTCATAAGATAGATATAGGCTAATCTCAACCTCTTCCACTTTAGAACATGTGTAGGATCTTATTTATACCTTCAAAGTATAGATACATGAAAGATATCATGTATCTACTAAAGCTCAAGAGGCAAAGCTAGTCTATAGGCTACTAGCCCTACACGTTCTGTAACTTTGTATGGACTAATAAACCTTGAACTTAAGTTGAAAGTCTTGTCAAACTACAAAACTTTCTTCTAAGGTGAAACCTTGAGAAATACTTAATCCCTTACTTCATACTAAATATCTCTTCTCTTTAGATTGGCATATGACTTATATCTATTAAAAGCAACTTTTAATCCATCTTTAATGATCTTCACTTTCTCATCCACATCTTTATTCAAACCTAGTCCCATAAGCCTAGTTTTACTTAACTCGTTCTAGCACAAAGGAGTTCTAAACTTTCTTTTATACAACACCTTATAAGGAGCCATACCTAAACTTGCTCAATGGCTATCATTGTAAGCAAACTTTGCCAATGATGGATAGTGATCCCAGCTACCTTTAAACTCAATAGCACAACTCCTCATAATATTTTCAAACACCTGATAACTATACTTAACAAAAGCATCACACATAACTTAACTTTAAAATCACTCAAGTATCATAAATTACTTGAATGACTCCTTTTGATTAACCATCAGTTTAAGAATGAAATGACATGCTAAGGCTCAATTAAGTACCCAATGCATTATGAAGTTTCTTACAAAACCTCGACATAAACCTTGAATCTTAATCTGATATGATAGAAGTAGGCACTCCATGCAATCTAGGAATATCATCAATATATAACTTGGCAAGCTTCTTTATAGAGTAGCCCATCCTCACTAGTATGAAATGAGTGGTCTTGGTTAAATGATCTACCATAACCCAAATTAAATCACATCTACTCCTTGTAATAGGTAACCCAACAACAAACTCCATAGTTACCCTATCCTATTTCTATTTTAGGATTGCTATAAGATAAAGCAATCTAGATAAAACCTGATGCGCTGTCTTCACTTGCTGACAAGTAAGGCACTTAGTCATAAACTTTTATACATCCCTCTTCATATAAGACAACCGATAAGATATCTTTAAATCTTTATACACCTTAGTGCTACTAGGATGCATACCATAAGGAGCACTATGAGCCTCTTGCAAAATGTACTTCTTCAACTCTTCCACATCTGGTAGACATATTCTACTATGATAATATAAACAACGGTCACTCTTAATCTCATACTCAATAGGATTCCCCTTTTAGATAGCACTTATCACATTCATCAATCTATGATCATCTTTCTAAGAATCTTTGACTTGCTACAACAAACTAGGCTTTACTTGCACCTCCGCTAATAAAGTACCATCACCTATAAACTTAAGCTTAACATTTATGGCTCTCATGGGTTCCATAAAATTCCTACTAAGAGTATCTACCACTACATTAGCCTTTCCAAGATGATAATCAATCATACAATCATAATCTTTTATCAGCTCCATTCATCATCTGTCTCAAGTTCAGCTCCTTCTATGTAGGAAGATAGTTCAAACTCTTATGATTGGTGTGGACATAACACTTCTCTCTATAGAGATAGTGTCTCTAAATCTTTAAAGCAAACACAATAGCTACAAGCTCTAAATCATGAATAAGGTAGTTCTTCTCATATGGCCTTAACTATCTCAAAGCATATGCAACAACTTTACCCTTTTGCATCAAAACATAACCCCCATTATGAGATATATCACTATAGATGGTGAACTACTTCCTAGAAATTTGTTGTGTAAAGATTCAAGCTTCTATCAATATCACTTTAAGCTTATCAAAACTCTCTTAACATCAATCATCCCAAACAAACTTAACATCTTTCCTTAACAACCAAGTCATAGGTGCTACAATCAAAGAGAAACCATTAACAAACCATCTATAATAACCTACCAAACTAAGGAAACTCTTGATCTTTATGGTGTTCTTAGGTGCCTTATATTCTATCATTGCCTCAATCTTACTAGGATAAACCCATATACCTTTTATAGAAGCTATGTGTCTAAGAAAAGACATATCACTTAACTAAAACTCACATTAGTTAAGCTTAGCATACAGCTTCTCATCTCTTAAAACTTGAAAAACTATTCTCAAATGTTGTTCAAGTTTTTCTTTACTCTTAAGTCAAACTAAGATATCACCGATGAAGACCACCATAAAATAATCCAAGAAAAGCTAAAAAAAAATAATTCATAAGATCCATAAAAAGCTACTGGAGCATTAGAAAGCCCAAATGGCATTACCAAGAACTCGTAATGGCCATAACTCATTCTAAAAATAGTCTTCACCATATCAGATTCTTTAACTCTTGACTGATAATATCCAAATCTCATATCAATCATAGAAAACACCTCAATCCCTCTAAGTTGATCAAATAAATCATCAATTTATGGCAAAGGATACTTATTCTTGATGGTCACCTTATTCAACTGTCTGTAATCCACACATAACTGAAGAGAACTATCATTCTTCTTTATTAACAACACTAGTACTCCCTAAGGTGACACACATGACCTTATGAAACCCTTATTAAGCAACTCTTATAGCTAAAGTTTCAACTTCTTTAACTCTACTGGAGCTATCCAATAAGGTGTTATCAATATTGGAGTAATGCCATATAAAACCTTAATACTGAACTCGAGTTCTCATTCAGGTGGCAAACTGGGTAACTCTTTAAAAAAAACATCCATATACTCTAACACTACTAGTATATAACTAACATCTAACTCTCCTCTATAGGTATCATACACATGAACCAAGGAAGTCAGACAACCCTTCCTTAACATCCATCTTGCTATAACATCTAAGATAACATTGGATAGAATGTTTGTCCTCTCAATCATAATTGTGGTCTTAGCACTATCTTTAGCCTTAAGAGATAACCTCTTCTACTTAGAGTCTATAATGGCTTGACACTTGGACAACCAATCCATTCCCAATATCAAGTTAAACTTATCAAAAGGCAACTTAATGAGATCAACCAAAAACTTATGCCCTTACACCCTGCAGAGACACTCTTTGTAAACTCTAGGTCAAGAAACTTTGATACTTTAAAGCTAACCCTCAGTCTTATGCTCATGCTATGCATATTTATGAGTGTGTAGACCCAAAATCTATCAAAGCCAAAGTTAGAGAATTAAATAAATGGAAAGCACCAGTAATAAGTCTGGCAAATTAGCCTCTTCCCTAGCTCAAATGGCATATTGCTTGGTAAGAGCCTTATGATTAGTTCTAGACTCTAATCAGTCCCTCTAAGCTCCCTCTACTTTATATCCCCTATCTCCATGATCTATTTTCTAGCCTATAGAAAAAGCAGGTGCAAATCCTTATCCAGCATCTTGCTTTATAGGACAATCTCTATGAAAATGATCTGATAACCCATATGAAAATAATGCACCTGACTTTAGCTTCTAACATTCCCCTCAATACCTCTAGTGACAAGTTAGACATCAAGGTAACTAGCCACTCTTAGCTATAAACACTGGAGTGCTAGTAGCTTGACATTGCTATCTAGCCGTACCCTTATTACCTTAAACTCTCTTTTCTTATTATCTTTGCCTTTATGTCTGTTGCACCCTAACTTAACTCCGCTTAAACTGCTTCTTTGACCACTGAGCTATACTAGCTATTCCCTAACCACAAAATCTCTTCTTTTGATAAAACACTCTTCTCCTTCTGTACCTCTTCAATAGAATGATAAATAGACACTGATTCTGAGAAGTCTCGAATCTTCATCAAAATTACTTCCACCTTCATATCCATATTCAACCCTTTCTCAAACTTCTTACAGTTGTCAACCTCAATAGATATCGTCTCTTTGGCATATCGACTTAACATAGCAAAATCTTTTTTATGTACTCCAATAGACCTCTACTCTTACCTCAAATCCATGAATTGTTGTTTCCTATTATCTAAGTAATTTTTTATCATGTATTTCTTATGAAACTCTACCAGAAAGAAGTCTCAAGTCAACTTTTATTTGGCCTTATTCTCTATGAAATCCTCCTACCACTTGGATGCCTCTTCTTGTAAGAGAGATGTGGCATATATAACCTTTTCCTTAAGTGTGCACCTCATCTACTTCATAATTTTCTCTGTCTTATCCAACCAATACTTTATTTTACCAGGCTCCAAAACACCTTCACCTTTGAAATCCTTTACTCAAATCTTCTTAACTCTCTTAAGATAAGTCTTCTATAGAGAAAAAGGTACTAGGGCCTACTATTCTGGTGGTGGAGGTGCAATTGCTATAACTTGTCTCAAAAGTTGTAATATTTCCTACTAAAATACTGGCAGTACTTACACCGTTGATAGTTCTTGTCTCACCTCACTAGTAAAAATAAAAGCAACCCTGGTGGCCTTTTGTGCTATAGTCATTGAAGTATCACTATCAACTTCCTCATTACTATGCATAAAGCTGCACTCATCTTATCTATGTGTAAGAGAGCAGTTTATAAGCCTCAATATCATAAATTATGAGATGTATAAACTTAACCCTAAAATAATCATATATTACTTAGGAATGCCTAAATTGGAGCTTTGATACCACCAAAGGTGACACCTGTTCCCTAATCTAGTTGCCGAACACGAACAAGGAATGTACACAACAACGCATTATCCAAACTCATATAAAATCTTAAATCATTTAAACTTAATTTAAACCTTATAAATAAAATAGATTTTTCATAAAAATACAATTTAACAAAAATATTCTAAAATCTCAACCCAATCCATATTTGAGAATTTTTCATGTCAAAAATTCAGCAGTATAATGGTTATACTGGGACACTATGCTAAATGTGAATATTAACTTGCATTATAAAAACACTTTATAAATAGTTCAAACTCATTCCCTAACTCCTGTGATCCTTCTGATCACTCCAAACAATTAGCATCACAAATCTCAACCCAAACACATAGAAAGAGATATCATGTAAGATAAAACATTATAAAGAAACTTTAATAGGATTAAAATGCTTTAAAACATTAAAATACATTACGTAAGAGTTTAGGCCTATTTCCTCTACAAAATACATCATATAAGTGCTTTTCATCTATACATCACATAATTTAGATATATATACAAAGAAATACCAAAAGAATGGCCTTCTCTTAATAAACTTTTTGATCTAAAGCTTTAGCTCAAATTGTGTCCTTACCTATGCATTGTAAAGATAAACGATATGCTAAGTAAGAGCTTAGTGGTGTAATCAAAATAACTTATGCATTCATGCATAAATCATTATTCATTAAGATCTAAAAAAATAAATATTTAACTCATTACATGATACATAACTTTATACATAACATGCATATGTGCTATAAGATGGCACAAATCATAAACATAACATATTATAAGGTCATGCTTTAGTATAAAATTCATACATTATGAAAACCATGTTAAGTCTTCTTTAGAATCCATTTATTATGGCCATAATCAAAAAACCACCAATATTATAGATAATGGAGTATTAGTGGACAACCTAAGCCCTCAAGACTAAATAAACCCTACATGCATCAGACTAAAAAGTCTAAAAATTAGATTCGAAGATTAACACACATCAGACTCAAAGGCAAGAACATCAAACTTGAAGGTCAGCATACATCAAACCCAAAGGTCAGAAAAATCATAAGAACTGTAGATCACATTACAATAACCCAAAAGTTCACGTATCATAACCCAAAGGCTACACATGTATAGAAGTACCCTAGCAGCTGTTATTAGTTGACTGGCCAACCTATCCAACTAGGTTGTTTACTTGTATGGGCTACTAACCAAAGTCATTTCTAGTTTCACCTTTTAACATAGCTTGACATGGTTTTTAATTAATTTGTTTCGCCAATGAATGACCAAATAGGGTAAAATATGTTATATCTCGATTTTAGTATCAAAATTCCATATAAAGCATAGTTACACATCATATTATCATAATAACATAATATCACAAAACTATCAACATGCATATGCTCAAGAAGTGCATTATGCCAATATGCTTTCATGTTACTCTTAACATGTTTTCTAGTTTTCACTTAACAACATAACATGTGTCTTATTAACATAACATGAATAATAAGCCCATCCTAACATATTATCATAAAGAAAACCATAAGGCAACATGGCATACCATTTACTTCGGCTGAAATGGCATCACGAAGCATAAAACCACAAATCTCATGTGTATATCATTCATGCACCATAAAAGCTCTTATAATAACATATGCATATCAAACATATAATGAGCATTCACAATGTACATATCCAAGCATTTGGCCATACCTTCATATGCACATACATCTCACATTCCATTACATTAAACATGTTATCACATGTTCATATGATTATTCTCATCTATATGGTCATGAATTATTCATAGCATATATAATATGCAGCATACACATAACTATATGCCATAGGCCATTCGGCCATCATGCTTTAAAACACTCATAACCCTTATTCACTTATGTTACACATTTTATCTCATATCCACTTAATCACGTACATTTCTTTATGGACATACATCATCAATAGCTTGTATATGTGAAACACACATACACATACATGCTTCACATACTTTTAATCACATTAAATATCTTAATATACATCCATAACATCATTAAACATGATTATCAATCATAAATCCTCGTATATGTCATTTCTATATTAACATACATATAAACATAATCCATGTATATTAGCACATACATGAAAATTGCATAAATCATTTTGATTACACTTACTTCAAAGTCTAAAAACACCATCGAGGCTCGCCTATACCTTCTCTTTGCCCTTACTCTATGTTTTGTTGGGTTCCTCAATTATCTATAATAGACTCAATACATAAAAATTCATATAAAATCAACTAGACACTAAAAACAAAAATTGACTATGTAAACGTGCTCTTGGGCACCTATGGAACATGGGAAAAATACCAAACTTTGAAAAAACTTACTTGATCAAACTTGAGTTACTATTCATATCAACCCAAAAATGATAAAATCCTTCAATTTTTTTAGAAATACATGCTTTAATTGAGCTCTAGAGGTTGTGAAGGATTAGAATTAAGGCTCAAACATGTGAAATTAGGCTTAAAAGAAAGAAAAAAGAGCAAAAATGGCTTCCTTTCTCTTATAGAAGCTATCAGCCCCAATGGGTAAGGGAGGTAGAAAACTATTCCTCCTTTAACCTAATTTTTACCTATTTATATCATTTTTTTCTTTTCTTTACCTCAATTTTAATAGCTAATAAGCCCTAAAAATCTAATAAGTTAAACCTCATTAACCTCAAAAAACCTGAGCTCAAAAATCATTAAAAAATCAAATAAAAATGTGACTTTTCACTATACCTAATTTACATAAAAATGTTTCCCGATATCCAAAAATTCTAATTCTAGTGCCAATAGTCTAATTAGAATATTTGAGTATCAAGTTATACCAATCTTGAATTTTTTTGAGCAAAAACTGAATATTTTATGGTTCAACTAAAACTAGATTACTATTCACATGACACTACTGTAAAACTTAACTGTCACTTTTAACCATCCAAACAACTGTTGACATGTGAGGCACTTGTTCATGAACCCATATACATCTCTCTTCATACCTAGCCACTAATAAGAAGTCTTCAAATCCTGATACATTTTGGTGCTACTAGTATGCATAGCAAAAAGAGCATTTTGAGCTTTCTGTAAAATCTACTTCATTTGCTCTTCCATATCTGATATACATGTCCTATCATGGTAATATAGATAACCATCACTCTTGATCTCATACTCAGTAGGCATGCCCTCTCAGATAGCACTCATCACACTCATCGACTTATGATCATTCTTTTGAGAATCCTTCACTTGTTGTAGCAAACTAGGCTTTACTTGCAACTCAACCAAAAGAGTATCATCATCCATAAGCATCAACTTAACATTCTTGGCCATCATGGCTTACTT